>JAFFST010046222.1:102430-122417 GCA_022414735.1 Noturus placidus | reverse complement strand
ATGTCTATAATATGGTTACGCCCTTGGTTGCAGCACATTCATGTGTCACCTAATCATTGATGGAACAGTGAATTCTGAATTATACCAACGAACTCTAAAGGAAAATGTCAGGACATCTGTCTATGAACTGAATCTCAAGAGAAAGTGTGTCATGCAGCAAGACAACAACCCTAAATACACAAGTCATTCTACTAAACAACAGTTAAAGAAGAATAAAGGTAATGTTTTGGAATGGCCGAGTCAAAGTCCTGAACTTAATCCAATAGAAATGTTTTGGAAGAACCTGATTTGAGGAAACCCACCAACATCCCAGAGATGAAAGAAAAAAGTAAAAGTTTACACTGTGTCTCATTCACCCATTCACACACACACACACACCAATGGTAGCAGAGCTGCCATGCAAGGTGCTAGCTTGCCATCGGGGCAACTTAGGGTTCAGTGTCTTGCCCAAGGACAATTCGGCATGGGATCATCCGGGCCAGGAATCCCACTCTACCGACTGAGCCACAGCCGCCCCTGTGGGACAAGAGGGTCACACCAGATACTGAAAGCAAAAGTTCATATACACTGACCACTCACTCAGATATATGTAATATTTGATAATTTTCCTCACTAAATAAATGACCAGAATAATATTTTTGTCTCATTTGTTTATTTGGATTCTCTTTATCTACTTTTAGGACTTGTTTGAAAATCTGATGCTGTTTTAGGTCATATTTCAACTTCTAAGCAGCCCGGTATGTATCATATATATTTTGTATGACATATGAACCGATGATAAGGTAGTGTTCTGCTACTTCTTTTGATGGACCCACCCCTAATAATCTGACTCATCACAGGAAATTCTTGAAAGACCGGACACTGACAAAACCACAAGTTTCTACTTGAAGGAAAATTATTTGTGAAATGACCGAGCAATCTAAATTCAAGCCAAAAAAAACAAAACAACCCCCAACCCATTTCTAATAAAAATACCATTCTGTCTCTTTACAGGAATGATGCTGAACATGAACAAAAAGAAGTTCCTTCTCATCATTGGTCTTAGCTGTGTCTTTGTGAGCTTGCAGATGATGCCTCGTTTTCATGTTGGCAGTGGAAAGAAAACCACTATTACAATTCTGCTGTGGTACTGGCCTTTCCACATTCCCTGGAGCCTGGAGGGTGACGAATGCCTGAAGAATTATAACATCTCTGGCTGTCACCTGGTGGATAATCGCATACACTATTCCACAGCTGACATTGTCGTCTTCCATCAACACGAGCTGAAGATTCGCAGACAGACGCTTCCGCTCCATTTCCCTCGACCAGTTCGCCAGAGGTGGCTCTGGCTGTCCCTGGAAGCACCACAAAACAATGGGAATTTAAGCCAATACTCTGGGATCTTCAACTTGACTATGTCGTACTATCCTGGTGCAGATGTTACAGTACCATATGGGGAGATCAAAAAGAAAGATGTTGAGACAGTGACTGATCATTTTGTCATGCCTGAGAATAAGAGCCATCTGGTGTGTTGGGTGATCAGTAACTACAAGAATCATCACAGGAGATCTAGAGTGTATCAACAGCTTAATAAGATCCTCCCTGTGCAAGTGTACGGTCGCGCCGTGAGGAAGCCAGTGAACCAAAGTGCGTTGCTGCCTACGATTTCCCGTTGTTATTTTTATCTTGCTTTTGAGAACTCAGAGTCTCCGCACTATATTACCGAAAAGCTGTGGCGAAACTCCTTCATGGCTGGCACAGTGCCTGTAGTACTGGGTCCTCCACGAAGCCACTATGAGGCTGTCGCACCACCACATTCATTCATCCATGTAGACGACTTTGACTCTGTAGAGAACCTGGCCAGGTTCCTAACAGAACTAGCTGGAGACACAAAACGCTACAGGTCTTACTTCTCCTGGCACCAAAACTGCACAGTCAAACTATATACAGATTGGAGAGAAAGGCTATGTAAGATCTGCCAAGTTTATGACAAACTTCCTTACCATAAAATATACCACAAATTGCCTAGATGGTGATTGAAGTGCCACAACACCACCTCAATATACTGTTCATGTTATTGCACAGGCACAGAAATCCCATCCTATTGGGAAAATCTAGTAGTAAAAGAGCTGCATCAAGTCACAGCTTAAGAATAAATACCTCCACAGAGGTGCAAGAAGTGTTGAAGAAACTGAAACTACAAGCAGAAACCCCAATTTCCTCTCTTTAAAAAAAAAAAAAAAACACAAATATTTAAAAATTGTGCCAAAATCGTTGAGAAGCCTCTAGTGGATATGCCAGTCCAACCACTCTCACTCAATGAACCAACAGCCCCCCCAACCACCAGTTTCTACCTAGCTATTAAAAATAAATACACATCATTCAAGCACTCAAAAGGTTTAATTTCAGATTCAGAAAATATTCCCCGCCCTACACCATTCTATTCAACCAGTCATAAAAAAAACACCTAATCGTTTATACCGTCTTAAAAACTATAATTCATGAAGCATTCTTCTGGAAGGACAAAAATAGCAGACTTGATCGGTCAAAGGAATCTTTTAATTGCTAAAACACTAAGTGAGGAAATGTACTGTAAATTTTCAAGAATAAGATCTCACTGCAACTTAGCAATAAATTATCAAATTTCACATCATTTACAGGGTTGTAGACAAGAGGATTCATCGAGATGTGAGCAGCAAATAAGGCACATAATTCAATAAAAAATTAATAAATCATTCAAGACAAACTGTCCAACATGCACAGCGACACGTTATCAAATACAGCCTTGAGGATGTAGTGTTTGATGCACTTTCAATGGCAAACTTATTTTCTTTACCATACCAAATTTGTGACTTTTCCATAAGGATCTAAAATAAAAGCGATCAAAACCTTTGACTTGTCTTTTCTTCTTATCACAAAAAAGCAAAAAATAAAGTTCATTTAAAAAAATAGAAAGGGAGTGATTAATGCAGAGAGAGAGAGACAGAGACAGAGAGAGAGACAGAGAGATGGTGGTGGGGAGAGGGGGGGGGTGAACATTAAAAAAATTTTTTATTAAAAATCATGTTTCAAAACAAAACAATGACTTGTGCAAATGCATTTGATCTGATCGGAACGCAACTCAATGCCAAAGTGTTCATTTCCGAACCAGAAAGGCTCAGATTTCAACACTGAAAATGTTTACAGCAACAAAGCAAGCTGAATGCAACATTGTTTCATAAGAGGAAGTCTATTTGGCCTGGAGCAACTGAGCAATCTCCTTTGTAGCACTGAGTCATGCTGTAGTTGTTGGAAATGAGGTTAAAGACTAGACACAGCTAGCTTAGCTAGAGAGATGACCCACTAGTCCGGGATGAAGGGCCTGTTTGAAGACCTCCGACCGATGAAGAGGCGGCATGTACAGTGTTGGCATGCTGCTGGCGTGGCTGGGTCCCGGGTAACCCTGACCTGAGAGGGGTGTGCCGCCCATGTGTGGAGGTGGCGTCGGGCTTTGATCGTAGTACTGCCCTTCAGCACAGTCTTCGTCAAAGGGCAGAGCCAGCCGCTTGCCTTTCTGTCTGCGGTTACAGAACCACACGCGTACCACCTGAAACAAAACACAAGCCTCGTCACAAAAGGAGCACAGACAAAAAGACAGAACTCCAACAATTTAACAGTCACGTACATCTCTTTCCAAGCCGAGATCATCAGAGATGTGCGTTATTTCCAGAGTGTTGGGCTTAGGACACTTGAGAAAGTAGGACTCGAGGGCAGTGCGAACTGAACCCTCCAAGCTGGTCCTCCTTTTTCTTTTTCTCGTGTCGACAAAAACACGCTCAACTTTGTACATCTGTGAAAACAAACCAGGTTATTTCTGCAAGGGAACCAATAGAAGCACCTGAAAGGCATCTTACTTCAAGTGTTTCAATCATGGTCCTAAAGTACTCCTGCCCAGTACATCAACATTCCCCACACCAATACAAGCAGTTGGATCCAGTGCAGACCTGTTAAATCAAGTGTGGTTTGGGGGAACAATGCATGGTATGGGGTTCATGGACCAGGATCAATAATCCATGTTTTTCAAAATGGTGGTCACACACGTGAATAACACATTACAAACTGAAAACTTATAAAAACCGAGCCTGTTCTCCAATAGAGACCACCACCACACTAGATTGAAAACGTGCAGCGCAGCCTACGAACATCTTGCGGGTTTTCTGACGTTTCTGCTTCGTTCAGCCATTTCTGGAGCAGTGGCTTGAGCTTGCACATGTTCTTAAAGCTGAGCTGAAGCGCTTCGAAGCGACAGATGGTCGTCTGACTAAACATCTTCCCTGTACACAATATTGAAACAACATGGTTAGCAAATGCAGATTACTACGGTGATCTTTAGTCATACAATGCAACAGATTCACAACAACTTTGAGATTCATCGTGCTTTAATGAAAGCAATCATGTCCCAAAAACATTAAAATGTCTTCCAAGAAATTTACATTTTGGAACAGCGCGCACACAAAAAAAAAGAAGCCCCAAATACATGGTCATGGTCAGAACATTTAGATCCTCTAGTACAAGGGTTCCCAAACCTTTCCAGGGCAAGGCCCCCTAAATAGCATTAACATTTGACCGAGGCCCCGTTTTGCAAGATGTCTTTAAAACACATTAAAAATACAGACTTCTGAATATATCCCCCTTTTTATTTTATTTATTAAATTACTACATCTTTACATTAAGAATTGATTGTGTGTGGTTGTCTGAGTAAGAATTAATTTCACACCAAATTATTTAGGGCCCCCCTGGCGGCACCCACTTTGAAAACCACTGAACCTTGTGCAAAGGTTGTTGAATTATGCAGGGTTTGCAAATGAAAGGCTTGGAATCTTGGAAAGGCTACTGAACCACCACCACCACCACCATCATCATGCAAGGGCTACTGAATTCTGAAGTGTTCTCGCTTACCATAGAGATTCCCAAGCGCAAGTCCGACGTCTGCTTGTGTAAAGCCGAGTGTGATGCGCTTGTGCTTCAGCTCTTTGGCAAACTGCTCCAGATCCTCTGTGGTCAAGTTCTCCTGAAAGTGAGAACCAGTTGTATTGACGCTTTATTATGACGAACTAATAATTTCTAGACCAAAGAATGAATTAATAAAATAAATAAATAAATAAATAAATAAACCACCCAAACACACGTTAAAAGTCCAGCGTCAATATAGAAATGGTTTGAAGAAGTCGTACAGTGGTCGTACCTCTTCCTCGGAGTCGCTGCAGCCGCCGCTGGAGGAGCCGCTGCTGCGCGCGCTGTTCTGCACCTGAGTGGCGGCGGCGTTCTGCGCAGCGGCTCCGCTGTAATAACCGGGACTTCCGAAGCCGTTCCCTGGCGGAGACGGTGATAAAGAAGGGGAGGAAGCAGACGGGGTCGGTGGGGCTTGAGCCACGTTAGTCGGAGCTGCAATATGAGAGAGACCAGGCCAGAAAGATGGAGTCCACGGAGCAGAAGTGGAATAGTACACGCCGGCGGGCACGGAGGTCGCCGGTCCGAGAAACTGAGGCTGGAGTTTCGTCTCAGCGCCGTCGTATTCTTCACCCCCATCCTTCTCGGTCTTAACCTCAAGTGTCTTGATTTGCTCCCGGGTCTCAGCTATAGGAGGGCTCAGGTTAGCCGGCTGTGTAGCCGCAGTGGCCCCTGCCACCTGCCCCGTGTACTCAGGGGCCGTGAACGGGTACCAGTGTTTGGGCTGAGTGAAATCTCCCACCTGCGCGTCGTTGTGCCGGAAATCTCCTCCGACTGACGGGAAAGAGAAAAACGTCTGCGTGTGAGCAGCACTGAGTCCGTTAAAGGACGCCTTGTTGAAGAGCAGGCCCGGATCTTGGAGCATGCTGTGCGGAAACTGCAGGCCTTCATGTCCCAGCGCTGAGGAGTACGAGGACATGGGCCTGGACAGCTCGTATGCGCGGTTACTGCAGTCTTCTGGAGGACTCTCTGGGCGATCAGACATCCTCAAAAATCAAGCGATCCCACCAAACGAACAACACAAACGTCCCCAACGAGCTGATATTAAGTAGCTGTGTTAAGCAGGTCCATGCTAATAGTAGTTTGTTTGGGTTTTTTTTTTTTTTTTTTTTTTAAATTAAAAATCAAGGTCTGTAGATAATGTCCAGTTGAGTTTCAGCCTGTGTTTAAAATGTGAGAAGCCCATCAATTAAATTCCTCCCTCATCTCACTACCACCCTCTTTCAAAAGGTCAAACTACTGAGTGTGGACTGGAGCCTGCTCACAGCTTTTCCTAATCAATCCATGTTGGAGGCAGGAGTGTTAATGATCTCACCTCCCATTGGTCATCACACACAATAGGGCTCAGCTGATGGGGTATTTGTGAATGAACTTGATTTCTGTAAACGAAACCCAAATGTCTCCTAATAGGACCCAGTGTACTAGATGCACAATGTTGTGAAAGTGTATAAAGAGTACCGACTTATGTTCTATCTTATTATATAAGAAGAGTTACATATGGGATATTAACAGTTTCAAAAGATGACCATTTCTTCTCATCTAAAGCATGGTGGAGATCATATTTTCCTTGTATATAGTCCTCTGAGGTTGACTAAACTATGACCTCGATGCACTGTATTTCTAATGCAAACTAGTTAACGTGTTTAACATGCACGTCACATGACCTTGTTTCAATAATTTCCTCTTAATTAGGCGTCCTTCATGTTGAATTTTTTTTTGACATCCATAGAAAAAGGGGTCGGTTCAAGTGATCAGAGAAAAATGTGATTAGGGCACATTAGAATGATCTGTTTTTGAGTCAAGGAATTTTCGGTATAAATAGCCGACCAGGGTGAATGTTTCTTTTAATAAGATTTTGATGTAGGCCTACCTTTACAGGAAAACTGTATGAGGGAACCCAACACACACACACACACACACACACCCTCTAATCATAACCCAAAATACTCTACTAACAACTTGAAACTAACTAATATTATTTATACACACACACACACACACACACACACACACACACACACACACCTGGCTAACTAACAATAATATAGCTTCCCAAAATAACTTACAAAAATGAACATTACTCTTTTATAGTTGTTATTGGTTTTTATTTATGTATTTATTTATTCGTTTTTTTCCCCGACATTTCACGCATGAATCCTTTCCACCTTTCTGTTAGCTATTTTCAAACACACACACGAAAATAAATATGTATTTAAAAAAACACCACTCATGACATTTTCTGTAAGATTGTTGAGTTTCTGTCAACTATTTGAATAACATAAAAAAATACAAAGTTAATTGTACCAAAAAAGTTAATACAAAAATCAAAGTTAAAGAAAGTCACTATATAAAGCGTGCAGTGTACGCCTACTGTAAAGTCCCTTGAGGATCTTTAACCGCATTTAAAAACCAACTAGTTTTGTATAAACGGTGTCTGCGACGTCTAGTGTTCTTTGAAGAACAGCAATAAATAAAAAGGTGAAATGTTTGTCTTTTGATAGTTCAGCTCGGACTGAGACACACACAGAGAGAGAGAGAGAGTGAGAGAGAGTGAGAGAGAGTGAGAGAGAGAGAGCTGGGAGCTCAAGTGTGGGGTCTCACACCGAAACAGGCGAAAATCACCTTGTTATCCACTGAGATTATTCTAGAAAGCAAGCACTTCTGCAAATAAGAGCTGGATGAGAGACAGTGCGGTGTTGCATCCAATAAATACTCTCTTGAGGAGAAAGAAAAAAAAAAAGAAAAAGCACTTTGAGGTCTGTAGGTGGGAGGGAGAAAAACTGAAACTGCGAGCGAGGGGAGGGGGGGTTAGAGGGGCAGGAAGCCGCGCCGCGGGGTCGTTGAGGGCGGGTGCGGGGGTGGAGGTGATTCCTAAAAACCCGGGGCGCCCCGTCGATTCATGGTGCAGATCTGCGATGGGCGGCCATTAGCTGCTTTTCAGCGTCAACAATAAAGCCGCTAGCCTTTGATTTCGATCCCCCCACATCTCTCCTTCACCCGAAACAAACATCACTATTAAGCCCAATCGAAAGGAGGAATCTTACAGATGAATGGTTGCCAGAACACTGGCATATGTACTAGCTCACTTCAAAACATCCTTTAATTATTGTTGTATTTTCCACAGACAGATAAGGTCATATCACTACCACTAACCAATACTACCACAACAATCAGTTTCTACACCACAAAACAATCCACCCCCTGCCTTTTAAACAACCTTCAGCAAACCTTCAGAGCTATAGGCCACAAGTAATGTGTCCATGTCTCCTGCTTGGAAAGCTGTGGAAAGAGCACCCAGGAGGCCTCCTAGGGCAAGCCAAAGATTTAAAAGACATCAAACCACTGCTGCAGGCATTGTAGTGGCCCATGGACTTGGGAGGTGGATTGTCATGCAAAGTGCAGACAGCGGAGGAGAAAGTGGAGCAAGCTTCAGAAGGCCATCAGCAAGAAGCACCCAGGGCTCCAGTACGGGGGTGACCGAGGATTAGACCTCTGAAGCACCCAGATGCCCCCCCAACACACATTCAGATCTCATCTTTTAAATTCTCTTTAAGAAGATAAAAGTGATTTCTAGTCAACCACATCACAGAGGTTTCACAATAGCATGCAATGGAACTGTGAAACATTACGACAAACATTCCTTCTTCTTTTAGCATGGTCAGAGTACATTACATCAACTTAGGTAAAAGAAAGCAACACCCAAACATGTACTGAAGCTTGAAAGCCAGCTTTTAGTAAACGTCTGGGCTGGATGTAGTGTTCACATGGCAGTTTCTGAGTAACCTGAACATGCTATGATCAGGTGATACACAGGAATTAATGAAACAGGTGTTGAAATCACACTCCTGGGAATTAAGTTAGACACAACTGCTGAATGCTATTGATATCAATGTGTCAAATGTCTACTATAGTTGATCTATAAAACAGGTGCTTATGAGTATTCACGTTGAAACATGATCATGACGTTCACATCACTCATCCTTTTTCCCCTAAATAAATACCTTGCATTCATGTGCAAACATTTAATATATTCTATTTGTTTTGATTAGTGAGAGATGTTTCAAAATCCACTGTTATAAGTCAGTCAACATGTAGCTTATATAATACAGCCAATTATATTCCACATAGCAGAATCGATCACATTTATACCATAGACACTTGAATCAAATCTAGTTCAGTACCATACTAGAAAAATCCCAAACAGAAAATGGCAGCTAAGACTTTTATCTGAGATGTCTGAAATCAAATGTAGCTCTGTGGACATATACATTGAAAATGTTTGAGTTATCATCATCATCAAAAGATTTTAGGTGCACTGCCTGATCTTGGGTCTGACTGCATCACAGTAGAGACTCCTATGACCACTGTGATGGTCTTTTGATAGCTTTGACACCCGGCTGATGACCACCGTCCCTCTCTCCCCACATATCTTGATCGGGTGGCCCACGGCTGCCTTCCTTGCCATTCACGTGAACAATGGGCTTTAACGGCTCCCCTGACGATGCGCTGACTCTGAGCCACACCTTAAGAGGCCTTTAAGTGGCCTATTGCAACTCAGGCAGTGGGGGAGGTCGTGCTGATATAGCTGTGGAAAAGAAACAGAGAAACGCTTCATAGCACTTCACCCAAAGCTGGACGCAATATCAATGTAGAGTCCAAATCAAGCTTGATCTTACCCTATCCTGAAGTTAGCATCCCTCATGGTTTCTGGGTGGAAAGCAATAAAAATGTGCGTACATTACAATTTACATTGTAGACAAGACAAGAAAAAGCTTCATAAGCTCCAAGACCTACTATAAAGACTTCAGGGTATGATGTGTGAGTTACGAGAGGTATTTTAAGAAGGATGGGTAAAGCAATACATCAGCGCTAGAAAATGTCATGGAACGTCATGAAAAACTGATGTTACTGCAATTAAGAGCATCCAAAAAGACACACAACAAAAAGTTTGAAGGAGTTATAGTTAACACCAAGCAAAGGTTCACTACAAGTTCATTTTTTAATTCATTAATCACCCATTAACATTCAGTCCCAGTCCAGCTTTCAGTGGGCATACAAGTCTTTAGAAATGATGTCACACAAATGCCTTTTTGATTAAAATGGTATTTTCCCTCATTTTGTCATGCAAATGTTTGCACTCAGCATTTTTGCAATTAGTGGTCACTCTGTGCCATACAACTATTATACTCGACAATCAAGACTGCGAATGCACAAGGTAATTTTTAGTCCAGAAAATAGCTTGGCTCACAAATCCACTATCCTTTAAGTAAAGGCCTTAAACCCATAGAATACATAAGGAATAAAATATGATGAGGCATGAGGTTACGCAGAAATAATCCATGACAGGGTGGCATGATGCGTTAACATCCTTAAATATTTTATTCCTCTTATACCACAATGATTTTCCAACGATTTCAATGAATACTTAACCCTTTATAGTTATGTCATGTTCTGAAAAGCCCACAAGACAAGTTCCCACTTATGTTCCAACAGCTACAATCGATAGTTCCATTACCAGCCTCGTACGCCCTCCCTCTCCGTGCAGCCTTTAGGTAGGAATTAAAACTGTGTCAAAAGTATTCGGACAAAACAAATTAACTAAAAAGAACTCTGTCCTGAAGACTTTCCTATGGCAGAAAAGTCACTGCCTGTAACAAAGTGCTAACACTGGAGACTCCTTCCATAAACGTTATATCAAATGTCTATTGGCATGTTAATAGGGTCAAGACATCATTTGGTGTCTGTTGGGTACGCATCAACCAAAGTGTCAACCACATGGCAGAAACAAATTTAGTCTTCTGTGTATGCAGGAAGGTGACTCTCCAGTTCAAACATTAGAGGATATAGGGACAATGGCACTGTAATCAGGAGTGAGAATAAACGTAGTATACAGATCTTAGTACGATTTATGCCAAGACAAAGAAATGTGTTTGTCCGAAATATTTTATGACTGCAAAAAAAAGGTTTCTTAAACTGACCAGAGAAGGCATGTGATTTAAAAAAATAAAAATAAAAAACCAAAACAAAACAACAAACAAAAAAAAACCAGTTAAGCACCTTTTGCTCAACATTGAAATACTTGCCTTAAATCATGCAAACATCAATATTCAAGAGTTTGCCATTTTTTAAAAAAAATTACCAGTTTTTCCGCATATTTGAGTCGAGACGCATCACAACACGCGTTCAGCCAAAGCCCTCTTTGATTCACGTGGATCAAACAGGAGTACAGCTAAAGCGTCTCATTTACCAACAAAAATAACTCTGAAATACTGTGCAAAACTATCACCAATTCTGGTGGTTTAAAAAAAAAAAAAAAAGTAGAAAAAAATAAAATTTCACACATTGCGTTGCAAATTTTGAAAAACAGCTGCAGCAAAATCAAGCATTTTTGTCCGCAACAATCACAAAACTTTTTTTTAAATCCTGTTCGGACTGCCTAGCATACAGCAGTGGTTATTAATAATAATAATAAAAAACAATATACTGTACATATGTTGGAAATTGATAGTTTGATAAGTTTTTTTGTTTTCAATTTCATTTTTATAATTCTGTTTTGAAAACACATTTCCGTCTTTGACACTCATGATTAGTCGAGGAAAAGGTTGTCATGCCAGACTTTGACTTTCAGCTTAATCAAACAAAAGGCCTCTTTGACAAGGTTATTTATTTATACTAAAGTGACTTGAGTACATGACACCTCAATGACGCTTATATACACAAAAAGTCTAATAGAAGCTTACATATCAATAGACAAACGTGCCAAGTGTAAAAGGGTGAGGTTGTCAAGAGCAGCACAACAGCAGTGGAGAAAAGAAGAAAAAAAACAAAACAGATAGAAGGAAAAAATTCAAAGACTTTAAATACATACATGAGAAGGGCGCTACACAAAAACGAGAAACATAAAAACTCAAAAGTACAGGTTTTTTTTCTTTCTAAAAATCTGAGCTAATCATTGGAAAAGGTTATATTAATGAAATAAATGGTGTGTGTGTGTGCGCGTGTGTAAAACACATTCTTTTAAAATATGAGTGAAAGATTTATGAAGTAGCTTTACAATAAAGACAAAAACGACACTGAAAAACTAATTCCATAAGCCGGACAAATACAAATGAGGGATGATCGACTGAAAAGCAGATATGGTGAGGAGAGTGAAGAGCTGAAGTTGTGTAGGTTGTGTAGTCTGGGTGCACAGTGTTCATTAAGAGTGCATTGAAAGGACAGTTCGTTTTCAACCTTTGCTTTTATTTCCATCCGGTCTTCATCCTCTTTAGGTTTGGGGTGTGAATAGTTCTTCCCTATTTGATTGATTCTGAAGACCTAAGCTAAGAAAAAAAAGGCATCATCAAATTATTGTTCCGTGTTGGATAGGTTTAGTTTGTGTATGCATTTTTTATTCATTTTAAATGTATTAAAAAAGTGTGCAGGTATATTAGTAATATTCTCTCGAATGAAAATGAAACGTCTGGATGTATTTTGCAGTGTGTGTCGCTGTGTAGGCATCCACGTCACTTGTGATTCCTTCCGTTCTGTAAAGTAGAGTCATCAAACAGTGGATTCTTCACTTCCATCTCTCCAGTCTAAAGAAAACGGGAAAGCAGTGGAAAATAAACAGAGCATTATTATTATGATTATTATTACTGCTACCACCACCACGGCTACTACCACCCCCACGACTACCAATACTACTACCACCCCCACCCCCAATACTACCACCACATCTACTACTACCACCAAAACCACCACCACTACTAGCACCACCACTTCTACTACCACTGCCGCTACCACCACTACTATCACCACTACCGCTATTACTACTACTACTACTACCACCACCACCACCACCACTACACTACATGTCCATTAATAATTAAATCATAATTAAATTTGGAGCAGGTAAAAGATTATTTAAGAGGTCACAAAAAATATGCTATGAAAAATCAAGAAATGTAGTAATGACATTTGGGTTTTAGCTGGAAAAAAAATAATCTAATTAATCAGTGCGTGTCTTTATTGCGATCTATGTTTTTCCACATATATGCACGTGAGCATACAGTTAAGGTTACTAGCTGCTAATGAGTCGGCTCTCAAGGCAATTAGATTTCCAGCCACCAGACAAAAAAAAAATTAATAAAAAAAAGAAGAAGAAAAAAAGAACTTGACAACACCACAAGGAAATGTAGTTAAACGAATAGCCTCGAGAAAGAAATCTGATTCTTAAATAATTCTCAGATTATTAAGTGACTCATGTATCTTTTTTCCCCTTCATCTCTGATATTGATTATCCCACCGAATTACTGACATGCACACATGCATTGCCAACCTTGGATATTTTTTTTTTCGTCAGTTATGTGTCAGTTCCTTTTGAACATTTATATTATTTTAAGTCATACCGAATATATTGCTTTTTTTTCAGAAACCTGAAAACATATTGTACGACATGTCAGATAGGGAAAGAAGAGAGAAGCTCAAACATGTAATGGCATATTACTTTGAGGCGGAACAGATTTATGCACAAGTTCTTCTTAAACTAAACCAAGGAAACAGAATGCTGAAATCTGTTTGCACGGAGGTAATCACACATTGAATTACATCCCGCAGAGAGGCGCCGGGACACTTCGCTAAAGACCAAAATAGTGCACGATGTGAGCAGGCAGAGCTTCACAGTCACGTGGCAAAAAGCTAAAACAGGCTTTTTTTTTTTTTGCTTACCGGTGCAAGTCCAGGACACTCGTATACAGTGAAGTCTCCTTCTTCAGTTTCCTCATCTGATATAACTCCAGGTTCCGAGACTATAGGTTCAACTTTGTGTCTGGGTATGAACACACAGAAGAAAAAAAAAATGTCTGAAATGGCTTGAAAACAGTACAGCTGGAAGTTCAGATTCGGGATGTCAGGTTTCTTCCAAAATCACATCAAATTCACTATGTATGCTAACGACATAGCACGTCCGCCTAACACCTCCAGGGTCCGGGGTTCAAATCCCGCCAGGGTCGTGTGTGCGCAGTTTGCATGTTCTCCCCGTGCGCCTCCCCCAGTCCAAAGACATGCATGGTAGGCTGATTGGCATGTCCAAAATGTCCATAGTGTATGAATGCGAGTGTGTATGTGTTTGTGCCCTGCGTGGACTGGCACCCTGTCCAGGGTGTACCCCGCCCTGTGCCCGATGCGTCCTGGGATAGGGTCCAGTGACCCTGAAAAAGGAGTAAGTGGTAGAGGATGGATGCTAACGACATATGGTAGTAGTCAATCCATCCATCCAGCAGTACCACTCATCCTACACAGAGTTTGGAGGAGCCTGGAGGCCGGGGACACCCTGGACAAAGTGCCAATCTATCGCAGGACACACACACACACACACACACACACACGACGACCTGGAAATGCCAATCAGCCGGTCCAATTGTATGTCTTTAGATTGGGGAGGAAACCAGAGTAACCGCAGGAAACCCCTGAAGCACAGCGATAACATGCAAACTCCACAGACACGGGTGTCTAATAAAAATTATGTTTTTTAAAGTGTGAAAATAAAATATCACATAAATGACGCATTCATTCAGAGCCATTTTTCTACATGATGCAACAGGAGTCACTTGATCAAAAAGTTTCAGCAAATGTGTTTCAATTAATTAGGCAAATAAGCATTTAACAAGTTTTTAAGAAGTTGTTTCAACACCCCTAATTCTTAATAAAAGCCACAATACATGACTGATAAATGAGATCACGTGAGAGCTGATCAAGATGCTGCTTTCGGAGGTCAATGCTACAGAGATGTGTACTTTTCCATTGAGAGCATCTGTTGTTTCTGATGTTGGTAGTGATACATCTGAGCACTGTGAGCCAGATTCTTGTCCCCCGACTGGAGCGAAACCACAAAGAGGAAGAGAGGAAACCGATTCAGCACACTTGAGCTTTGTTGTAGGGAATTACAGAGCAATTTTTTTACTTTAGCTTTAAAGCAAAAACCTCAAAGATCATAATGCACTTGAATTATATTAGTACGTTCTCATTCCTGAGTAAAGTTTGCTTACTGAGGCGATGCTAGCGGAGCTGCTTCCTGCTGCATGAAACACTGGGTAATTCACTTTCTGAGTTAAATGACTTTCCCTCTGAATCCTGCAGGGACAAAAAAAAAATATATCACTTGATCTTTAATTCTAAAGATAAATCATTTAATTGAAATTGGCAAGCTTCCCATTATATACCAGTACATGCATAGCATTCAATTAAAAAGGTACTTCTTATGGGTAAAAGACAAAGTGAGAGTATATTAACATCCATAAATATTATATATAAGCAATCTAAAGGCGTTTACAGGAAATTTACATATCAAGGCAAAAAACTAAATCTGAACAACTACATTATAAATTCCAACATGTTTTCAAAAAGTCTAAATTTTATTAAAGCCATTATTTAATAAGAAAATCATATGGGCTTTTTTGATGTTTTAAAAGTCTTTTAGTCCTTGAGGATCTCATTTTTTGACAACGTCGCCATATGTTAATGTTCCCAATAGAAACCACGTTCAATAAAGGCTGTGTTAAAAAGACATGCTCCATGTTCAAAAAGTTAATACTTGTTAGGGCTGGACGATACGACATATATCACAATACTTGGGGACATTTCTACGATGCACAATGTGCATCACGATATAATTTATGAATCAAATTGGTGAAATGACTTTGATGATAATCGTCTTTAATGCCAGGAAGACAATGATTAAAAAAATGTAATAAACAAAACTATATCTAAAATCAACGGCATCACCCAGTCCTAATACTTGTCATAAAAAAAACATAGCCTGTGTCACATGGTCAAAAGTCTAACTCAAAATATAAAAAAATAAAAAAGGGAACAAAATGCATTGGCATTACACAGAATGAGTGCTAGATCTTACCGAAACCAACAGACAGCAGCCATGATGAGAGCCACAGTCCCCAAAATGATGAATGCAGACATCATGACTGCTCACACAGAGTAGAGATGAAGAGATGTCAGAGGACACAGCCATGAAATGAGTGTGCAGCAAAAAAAACACTGAAGAATGTGCAATGTTAAGCCAAACTCTATAAAGTACTTCTAAATATGTACATTTAAACCATGAAAACAATTCCATGTACATTACTATACACATTAAAATGATTTTATATAGGAAGTCTTTTTCGGTACCTTTAACCAGGATCTATAAATAAGTATATGATAGATAGGCTTACAGTGGTAAGTATTCAGCTACGAGAGCCAGATGTGGATACGTACGAATGATCAGGCCGTCTTCTAGAAAGGTCGTGCTGATGTGTTTGCTACGACCTGGAGCCTTCGTCTGAGCCACAGGGGGTTTGAAGGTTCGCTGTGTCGTGGTGGAAGGACTGCGCGTGACTGCTTTTACTGTACTCAAGTGAGACGCACTCTTCGGCTCGGAAGAGTCTGCGAAAGAATAGATGACGGCGAATAACATGGCAATCGATTTGTAAAAGATAACAGAGATATATCGATTGAAAGGGGCGAAACCCCAAACCTGACTGCCTGACATCCGAGGCCTGCTTGGCGATGACTGAAGACAGGTAGTCAATTTGTTCTTCGAGATCAGGAAGGGAAGTGTCTTTACCTAAGGTAAACAAAACAAAAAGCATCCCAAAAGTCACTTTCAGTCTTCAAACAATGAAAAGGAAATATAAAAAAAGAGAATTATTAGGGCTGGGCTAAATAATTTCAGATGTTTCTGTAGCCGAATTCTGGAAAACGGCCAGTGGAACACCCTCTGACAACTTGACTTTAAAGTGTAAATGTTTTTATATACCTAGTCGTCTCATCCGGGCTACCTTCCTGCTGAGCTCATATTAGGTGAGAGTCCAGTTTACAAACATGGTGGTAAATACAAATGCAGTCAATGCATACATAGTAGTTGCTTTTAGACACGTCAACACATCAGTGTTTCTCAGTGGAACCGGAATAAAATCTTTAGCTTTTCTTCCTTTTCACTTAACCAGACTTACTGAGATCCATGAAAGAAACAAGTTTCAGTACTGTGAAACCTGTATCAAAAATCTTCTCAGGTGGTCCTAAATATAAATTTAAATCAATAATGTGATCCATTACATAATATGCTTTTCTGCCAGATCCCAGGCTTGGTCCATTCCTTAATAACACCAACCAAGTCCATTTTTACTCACTGTGTCAAGTTGACTGGATGTTTAAATATATTTATGTACCAAAACGGTTTTATTGTTCTTGTCCCTCCTTTAAAAATGTTAAAATAAAAACATAATTGAAACCATAGATTTGTGGATTTTTGATGCTTGCAAGCATAAATGTGTGGTGGCCTGGAAAAACCCTTTACGTGGTCAAATTGTAACATTTTTACTAGATGAAGATCAGAAAACAAACTACAACCTTTCCTAAACTGAAACATATAGAACATAACCCCATGTAGCGATTTAAAAGTCTGACTAACCCTGAAAGAGAAAATGGAGAAAATTCCTTTGAAACATTTCATTCCAACTGGGGTGAACGAGCATCACGGACATCTTGAGATTCTATCGGAATTGATTAGGCGCATGCCTGTTTCGCACTCACTTAACAATGGACGACTTGAGGAACAACGAAGAACTATGAACAAAGTCTACGGAAAGTCTGACATCCACAGGTTGAGGAAACCACACTTTACTAGGATGGAACCGACTGTCCCCCCCCGCTGTGTGCACGATCTCTGCAGAAAGAAAGCCTAGATGAAGTTAAAAAAGAAGCCCCATTTTCATGTTGTTCTGGTGAAATATATTTATGTTTTCTTAAAGAAACAGTATCAAGCTTGCTATATTTTACTGTAAATAAAATTTAGGTCAAAACCTTTTTTTTTTTTAGACTGAGTCTAACAACTACAACATCTGATGGGTTTTCCCAGGCCACCACATTCACACATTATATTGCAAAGGTCTTCATTAGTGTTGTTATATCTGATGGATGTTATGGGTAAATAAATGGGTAAATAAATAAACAAATGACTTTTCTTTTATTTGGCCCATACCGCACACCCTTACATGTGACATGGCTTGGAAAACCTCTTATTTCAACACGCCGACTTTCTGCTCAGCATAATTTTTGAGAAGCAGGAATAATCTGGCTGTAACGGGGTGATGCAAGATCTCTTACACATTCATGTGACAATCTGTCAAGACTAAAAGAGAAAATGTGTAAGCCTTAGGGATGGAGTGTGTGCTACGGTGTGTCCCAGGGGAGTACGAGTGTGCCGGCGTGCTGTTTGTTTGAGACGCTGTGAAAAGGAAACAAAAGAAGCGCATCATTTAATGGTACTGTTGGCCAGACAGTAAGCTGCATTCCAAGACTATGGAAGATCCCCTCCTGGCAACCAGCAGGAGAGTGTGTGTGGCCAAGCAGAGGGTCACCGCAGGGGGTTGAAGACCTTCACACAACCACCACCACCCCCTCTGGCTCTAGAGATTTAAATATCACCATCTTGAACTTTCCAGGTCAGAACCTTTAATAAGACAGTGGCCAAAAAAAAAGTGTGTTTGGTTCTCTGCCTAATATGATGATTGCCAGAAAATGAATCTTGGACAGCGTTAAAGATAAAATCTTTTACACACTTGCATTTACAGCAAAATGCCACCCGTGATCACACTTTTAAAAAAAGAAAGAAAAAAAAAGAAAAAAAAAAGAAGAAAGTGAGACCCAGTAATCTGAAATGAAGATGGCTAGTTGCTCTGTTCTCCAGAAGGACAGACATCTGGCTCTTAGAACATGCCTGATATGGTGCCACAGCACTTTCACTGTCTGCATTGTGACTCCATGACCCCCCTCCATCAAGGCTGTATAGTGCACTCCTCAGCAGGTGTCAAAGGAGGCGGGCCATGCCATCTGTACCTCATGGGAGTGAAATGAAGCAGTAAGGGACGAGTACATGCTGCTAATGACGGAAGTGTGCAGTGATGAACAATCCTTCAGACAAACTATAAATGACAAGGACAAATTATAGAGAGATGCTGAAGTGTAACAAAAGTTGCCTCTGAACACCGCAAACACTCACAAACAGACATTTTGCCTGCTACATTTTTATTATGTTAATGGAAATAGCAAGATCAGCACATGTACACCAGAGATAATACTAGGATTTTAGAGAAGTTGAGGTTTTCCAAAGACATAGAATACATGACATGAGACAGTCTGCAAGAGAACAAACAGCTTTTGTCCTTCTCCCCAATGTTGGTGTTGTACGGTAATATTACTGCAGAAATATGTTGCCTTATCTATAACCATCCATCCTAATTTTATGGGATTCTGTAATGTTTGCATATATGCACACAAATGATACGGCCCATAATATTTAAAAAAAATCAATCAATCAAACAAACAGCAGGATGTATAGGAGTGAATTTTTACAGAACCAAGTCATGTGACATGATGCTGGTGTGCAAAAAAAAAAAAAAAAAAGACCCAACATAAACTTTTAAAATAAAAATCACTTCACCGACTTCCAGTAAAGCACACTTCCCAACAATTAGATCAATATACTACAGATGTACAGCGCCCTCTATTGGTCATTAAGAAACCCCATGCGGGACCACCTCTAGCCAGGTGCAGTTCAACCTAAACTGTACTACTGAATCAGTTCACTGATTAGATCTAACCTTAAATCAAAATGAATGCAATGTAGCTCGAATAACCCTCAGCGTGAATCTCCAAAAAGAACAAGAGACCACAAAAAGATCAAAATTCTGACCTGCATCATTATAAAAATATAAAATTAAATAAATAAAAACAAACAAACAAACAAAAAAAAAAAACGGTCTGATATCATAACTATTATTGCATGTCTTATACACGTCCCACAGTGTCTCGTGTACTATTTAATAAACTACAAAACCAAGCTGGATTAAAAAAGGTGCAGTAGTCAATTCATTTTATTTCGTACCAATACAAATCAACTGGAAAATATTTAGTAATAAATCATAATAATAATAATAATTATTGCTTAAACCATTGCATCAGGAAACGTGCATCATGTGGC
>JAFFST010046222.1:60529-71876 GCA_022414735.1 Noturus placidus | reverse complement strand
ACAAATTGCATTTTGTGTTTACTTGTGTTGTCCTTGACTATTGTTTAAATTGGTTTGATGTTCCGAAACACTTAAGTGTGACAAACATGCAAAGGAACATGAAATGAGGAAGGGGGCAAACACTTTTTCACACCACTGTATGTAAACATTTGTTATGTGCAATAGTTTATTCAGGGCAGTATTAATAAAAAAAACACCAAACGCAATTTTTATGATCCCTCTTATTTATTTTAACTTAAGTTTACAGACGCCTCACAGGAATCTGCAAAACATTATGACCTCATCTGCACAAGCAAAAACATTTAGCACAAAAGTTGAATTTCGAACACGAAGTGCACTGTGGTCATGTTGTCAGAATGTGCACAGATGCTTGTGGTT
Organism: Noturus placidus; assembly: GCA_022414735.1. Lineage (NCBI taxonomy): Eukaryota > Metazoa > Chordata > Actinopteri > Siluriformes > Ictaluridae > Noturus > Noturus placidus. Next base: position 71,498 of record JAFFST010046222.1, on the reverse strand, counting down.
CAATCAAAGTGTTTGTGTGAACCACGAGGAGTTGTGCCGCATAGCACAGAACATGCAAATGCTAAGAAAATCGCGGGCAGAGTTCTCGTTCACCGTCATGCATTGATCCCAAAATGAGCTCTTTAATGGAGACGGAGAGTGAAACGCGAGGGCGTATGCTTAGACGTGATGCTGAATTTTTCACTCAGAATAAACTACTATTAAACCGCAAGTGAAAACACTTCTATTATGCGTTCTTTGTTACTACTCTCTGCATTACAAATTACATTAACAGTAGAACAACTCGAGCGAAAAGTAGGATCTTTGAAATATTTACAATAAAGTCAAATTGAAAAAAATAAATACGTAAATCCTATTTGGTATGTCACGTTTTGCTTTAATGACATTTAAGCTAGCATGCCGCAATGAAAAATGAGGAGAGGGAGAAAATAAAAACAAAAAACAGCCTTATTGTTCCAAATTTGCTTACATTTAACTAATGACCTAGATGTGCGGCCTCTCGGATACATCCTCGCCTTTTTTGTCTTCGTAACATTTAGGTTTCAATTCTTCGCAATTCTAAAATCTTTGTTCATTTCCAGTCTTAAAAGGAAAACTTTCAATGCGATTTTCTCAGACGCCACTGTACACTTACAAATGTGCTCACAGACATGAAACAGAAGAAAGCCTGTAAATAAACTCAGTTTAGTTTGGTCATTAATTAATCAATTTGTATAGCGCTTTTTACAATGGTACATTGTCTCAAAGCAGCTTTACAGAAATATAATTTTTACATTTACAAGCGACTTACAAATGAGAGCACATTCACACACCAATGGTAGCAGAGCTGCCATGCAAGGTGCTAGCTTGCCATTGGGGGCAACTTAGGGTTCAGTGTCTTGCCCAAGGACACTTCGGCATGTGGAGTCACCCGGGCCGGGATTCGAACCGGCAACCCCACGGTTAGTGGATTAGTGGACAACACGCTCTACCGACTGAGCCACAGCCGCCCTAAAAAATATGGTAACACGATTTTGTGTGTCATCCTTGCGCAGGGGCCATGCTAATCTTCTCTGTATCGTTCCAATTTTAGTATATGTGCTGCCGTAGCAATGGCTTAGACGTGCACTAAATGTAATGAAAGGATATTCGATTGAGTACTAGCAGAAGGGACATATTAGTGTGACAAGTGTCATAATTCTACTGCGATTCAACTGTCCAACAAACTAATTGTCAGGGAAAAAAAGTATTTTCTTTTACCTAGGGTTAGGGGCAGTGGTGGCTCAATGGTGAAGGCGCTGCCACTGCCAGACCCTTGACCAAGACCTTTAATTCTCTCTACTCCAGGGGCGCAGGATCACGGCTGACCCTGCGCTCTGACATCAGCTTGATTATCGCTGTGTAAACGTAATCAGTGACGCAGAAGTATAGTAGGGACCGTCACACTGTGATGTCAGCATGGCATACAACCATACTTTTCACAGGAATGACAAAAATACAGCGCCGTCCAATGAACTCAAACCTCATCTGTTAAACACGTCATCATTTTTTTCGACAGACGCATATTCAAATCCGTTCAGGATAGACTTTACCTTTAATCCACATCCTTGACTGGGAACATTCCTGCAACAGGCCGTTTCTGATACTTTCCTGTACACAGCACACTGTTCTGGCTGAGAATGGAGTGGTCAGGAGTCTGTTTCGAATCGAATGCTACCAAATAATAATAATAATAATAAAAAAAAAACAACATAGTGCAGGGGAAAACAAAACAAGTACCTGATTTTGGACTTTTCCTCAGCAGACATTGTCTGGCCATCTTGAGCAGCACACAAAATGCCACCAAAGAGACCAACAGCCAGCAGCACCATGACCAAGCAGCTGAAGCTGTGAGTCCCTGAACCTATTTTACCCATTAAAATGTTCTATAATATTTTCACACTGACCATAAAGAGAAACAACCTTTTTTTGTTTTTCCTTCTCTGCTAAACTCACTTGAATGACGTTTGTAAGCATTATAGTAACCCTCCTGTCAGTCAAGGAACACAGCTAAAACACCCAGTTAGCTGTATTCAGAGCTTCTTTTAACCCAAAAAATAGTTTACTTGAGGGGAAATTAGTGTAAATTACGACTAGTAGATAAATATATACCTATATAACCTAAAGCAATTAGAAAGCTAGTTAGTTTAAGTTTAGTTTTGCTCTCGGACACTAGCTAGCTTGCTAAGCCGGTGTACGGCTAGGCTAACTACGTGAACCTTCATAGCTAACACAAGAAGTGAGAAAAGTCCTTCTTGGATAAATATTCCAGAGGATTTTCTTCAGCTGTATGAAACTCCCGAAACACTCCATGTCCAACTTCCCTCAGCTGCACATATTTCCAGGAAGGCTCGGCTAATCTGATCAAAGGGACTCGCCGCCGCCTGTCTACACAAACCCGAGCTATTCCGATCTACTTTATTTACACTGACGCCATCTTTACACCGTGAAAGGCGGAAGTGGAATTTAAAATGATGTAATGCATTATTTTTCTTATATAAATAAATGATACACGAACTTTTTTCATGTCATAACAAAGTGTAAATCACACTGGTTCTGTAGATAGCAATTTATTAAAATGTTATACATTTACAAAAAAAAAAAAAAAAAAAATACATATATATTTGTATATGTAAATCGTAATATATTAGCAACCAATCAGAGCGGCGAATCTTTAGCAGGGCGGGTTCAGTGTAAAGGCTACATTCTAAATGCATCTATTGTGCACTATTTAGGGTACAGTAGAAGCTTTGGGTTTATTTACTACGTAGTGCACATATCTAGGGTCTAGCGAACAATTTAATGTTCATTGAGTCGGGATGTTTATTTATATAGCGTTCCCCTTAGTAAGTTAGTAAATCTATTTAGGAATGCGAGGATACGCTGTAGCCAGTTCACACACTTTTAGAGAGTACATTTATTATATTGACTTTAACAGAAGTGGGTCGTATAGCTAGTTTGAAATCAGGCGTGAATATATGAGAAATGTCCGACGTCATGATGTAACGGGACTTGAGCCGAGGAAATGCAGCTTTTAGACAGTAACTAACAAACTAGATAACTTTCTGCTGATCGATCACACAACAAACACTGGGATTTAAGCCACACTTTCCACTGCAGGATACAGAAAAGTCGTTTCAGAGGTATGTCTTGTCATTGTTTATTTTTGTATATTGAGTGCATTCACTGCTTGATCTGACTGGGTTTTTATTTAGGGTCGTGATCACAACCTCTTTAATTATGATCACAACCTCCTTCATTTTGATCATAAACTCATTGATCTTGATCACAACCTCCTTCTTCATTATGATCACAACCTCCTTCATTTTGATCATAACCTCATTGCTCTTCATCACAACCTCCTTCTTCATTATGATCACAACCTCCTTCATTTTGATCATAACCTCATTGATCTTCATCTCAACTTCCTTCTTCATTATGATCACAACCTCCTTCATTTTGATCATAACCTCATTGATCTTCATCTCAACCTCCTTCTTCATTATGATCACAACCTCCTTCATTTTGATCATAACCTCATTGATCTTCATCACAACCTCCTTAATTATGATCACAATCTCTATGATCCCAAATCAGCTTTGCCTTCATCCCAGGAACCATGATCACAAGCTCACTATATAGGAAGTACTATACTAAGCTGCCTACATGAGCAGAATTATCCAAAATAAAATAAAAAAGCAATTTACATTGATTCCAATGTTTTGTATTTGATTTGCAGGATCATGCAGATCCTGTAGATCAGTGGTTCCTAAAACGTTGATCTGTCTGTGCTTTTTCAGTTTAGTTACTCTGGTGGAAATCACCACCCACAATTATCAAATTATTCTATTTATTATTATTTCTTTGAATACCGGTTTTCCTGAATTGAATGGGTTGAATCCGGTCTCAATAACTCGAAATAATTTTGGACCAAACGTGTTGTGTGAGTGGAAAGTTCAGGAACAACTAGAATAGACACAATATTATTGTAGATACTACATAATGTTCATGAAATAAATCTGTCCTGAGGGAGTACGGACCAAAACCCTTTGAGAACCCATGCTATAGCTTGCTCGGCTGCAGGAGTCAGAAGTTATGTCTAACTAAGTATGTACACAGTGCACTTTTATCATCTGTTTATAGAAGATAAACACTTCTCAGCAACAGTAGGTCAGAAATGTGCCAAATGTCTTACATTTTGACCTAATTTTTATTAGAACCTTTTCACCTTTATAAAAAGTTCCCTTTATTAAAAAAAGCAAACTTTTTATTGTTTTTATTTTTTAAATATATCCTAAATTGCTTGCTTTTTGATGCATTTCCTGTCACACATGCATCCATGTATTAATTTCTTTTTTGTCAGAACATGAAAACATTTCAATATTAAAATCAATTGTAAAAGCTATATGTAGTAACTATTAATAGGATTTAAAGCTTACGGTGACGTGATTACTCATTTTGTTACACATGAGGATTGTTGACGAAGACGTGTATATGTTTTTCTCTATCAACAGTGGAGAATGCCATGAACCGTAGATATATTACAAAGATTTTAACAAACAGACAACACTAATGTGTTTTTTTTTTTTTTTTTTTTTTTTTTTTTTTAAAGCTGAGGTCATCAAGACCGCATAACAAAGTACATGATGTCTTCTGCGCCTTTCTTCGATAAGCACATCTTATCTTTGTTTAATTTCAAAATGTTCTGAGACACCCATTGTAATTGATTTCGACAAACGATGAGCCGGCAGACATTTAGGCATCAGACGCTAAGCGTAAATTTGGTGTCATTTGCGTACTAATGGAAGCACATTTTGGATGTCCAGGGAATCGTGTAAAGAAAAAAAATGTTGAAATTTTGTGAACCAAAAAGAAACCTCTCAATTTCTGGAAATACGATCTCTGACTACGCTTACACGGCCAGCGGTAATCTTAATTATTGACCTTATTCCGAATAAGACAATATTCTGATTACGGTGTTTACATGAGTTGCTTTTAGAATCCTCTCATGTACCGTTTTTACATGTTGTAGAACATAGATGGATTAACATCACATGTCATTACGTCACCGCGCCACGCCATCCCCTCCAGAATTTCACGTATCGACATGGTTCGTCTTCATTATGGGACCGTATACTGTTTTGGGTGTTTCATTTTTAATTTTATGAAAGCTTCAAGTGCAGTTAATTATTTGTCATGCTATACGTGCAAATAGACGATTGCTTGAAGCCGTGGGCTGCGTCTCAAACCACATACTTACCTACATGTATTTCGCCTACTATATAGCAGCTAAGTACGTGGTTAAGTATCATCTTAATCGGGTTAATATCAGATTATTGTTGTCCATGTAAACGTACTGATTGTCAGCTGTGTCAAACCCAGCACTGAGGTCTACTACAATCTACAAATCAAAAGTAGTTCGCTAATCCTTAAACTGTGTTGTAGCTCAAAAGCCTTCTATGAATTGGATTAGCTTTTAGTCCTGTCTAAATCCATCGTGTCAGTCTTCTTTTTTTCTTTTCTTTTTTTTAATGTGTATATACAGACTGCTTGTGTACGGTTTAGAATGAATTGAACTAGCCTGGGCACAAAAGCACAACGAACATTTGCTATTGTTTAGGCAAAACAATCAATTTCCATTCAGTTTGCATGAGGCCTACGTAGGTTCCATGGATTTTTTCCCCTTCTTTTTAATTTTTTTTTTATTGCGTGACCACCATGCATACATTGTGAACAGTATGTTCATAAATCTTCTCCCATCAGAACAGTACTAATGTGTAACGTGTAAAGTTTTCTAGTGTCTAGATCTGATCTGAAACAGATAAGGTACAGCTTCCTCCCCCAAACACCTGGTGGTTACTGTATAACCCCTCGCACTCGGGGTTCTACCATAGTGACTTGCGAAAGGACTATACATATATCAATATAAAAAATAAAAGCTCTTCCAGAACAACCCCACCCCTCAAAACAACAGTGGAATTATGCCTTGTTCCTCTTGGCAGGTCTGAACACGCAAATCATGCCAAATTTTGTGAAGTGGCATTTTAGTGCCGTGTGATTCCCAAAGAGTCTGGCGGAAATCCTACAACTAACAACTATAACTTATATAGTTCAGTTATTTATATAATCTCTCTCTCGTTCTCTCTCTCTCTCGTTCTTTTTTTTCTCTTTCACTCTCTCTCTATCTTTCTCTCTCTCTATCTTTCTCTCTCTATCTTTCTATATCTCTGTCTTTCTCTCTCTCTCTCTCTTTCTCTCTCTCTCTCTCTCTCTCTCTTTCTTTCTCTCTCCCTTTCTTTCTCTCTCTTTCTATCTTTCGCTCTCTCTCTCTATCTTTCTCTCTCTCCCTCTCTGCTTTTCAGATGCAGATGCACTTTGAAGCGTCGAGCACTGTCACACTGCTCTTTGACTTTTGGAGTGTTCACAGCCCTGGAGGTACGTGACAAACATGTTTCTTTAAGGCCAAGGCTTTCATCTTAGATAGTTATTTTTCATTTTTACACTGGTTCGCACGTTTTTCAGTGTTCAAACTGCAGGCAACTGTAATTATTTAAACTGCCTCGCACCTCTGGGTTTTGGGGTTCAAATCCCGCCTCAGCTTTGTGTACAAGGAGTTTGCGTGTCCTCCCCGTGCTTCGGGGGTTTCCTCCGATTTCCTCCCAGGTCCAAAGACATGCGTCATGCGCCATGAGTTCCCTGTGATGCAATGGTCCAGGTTCGTCTGCGACACTGTGTAGTGTAATCAGTAAGGAAAATGAAGGATGGATAGAAATGAAATAATGCAAACCATTAAACACACACTTTGGAGGTTTTTCAACTCATTACGGATAACTTCTAGATGCAGTTTTTATGCAAATGCATTTGTAATTTTCTCGGCGTAAAGAACCGAGCCAGCTACTTTCAAACAGTGTATGACTCTGTAGTAGGCATTGTAAATACTTAAAAACAAGAATGAAGTCCTATCATGCAGCCATGTAACCAAAACAGTCACACGGTTGACTAAACCAATTGTTTACGCGCGGTAATCCTAAACCACATGAACTACTTTTCTTGTTTTGCTGTTCTGCCTTATCTCTATGTTAAGGTCGAAATCAACAGGGGACGATCAATTCTTCTGAGTACATGCTTATCAGAGTGGACAAATGTGTAGTGCTCAAGACGAGAAGATTTAGCGGTCAGGACTATTCCTTTTATAGTCTAATATCTAGCCTTGATTAATACATTATACCCCCAGACAAATGTCTATGGCTAGTTGTGAATTTCCGTCCGTATGTATAAACGCACTAGCTCGCAATACATTATTATATTGTTATCTAGCATGTTTTACTATAGTCAATTTACTAGGTTTCTAGGCAACCGAGCTTCATCTTGCCTGGTGGCCTAGCTAATGATTTTATATTCCAATTTGGGTTTTCCACCCTTGCTTATACATATCACGCTTTTACACTATACGATCTGCTTTCTTGTGTCTACAGGGATGGTTCTTTCAGTTCTGGTTGTACTGCTGCTCACAGTATTATACGAGTTCCTCAAGGTATGGAAGAACATCCTTAGCAAACAGACTGAATCACTTCTAGCCCCTTCTGTCCCTGCGTCCTTCTCTGCAACTCCAGAAGTGGGACATCCTGAGAACACTTCATCACTAGCTAACAGTCCATCCCAAGTTTCTCTGGCTCTCACGGAGAATTCGGCTACCCCTGCTCTCGGTACATCCACTGTAAACAGGTATGCAGTGTATTCTGAACCGTAGGTTCTTTACCAGCTATTAGTTATAATGTAATCCTAAACCTTCCTTCAGTTTGGCGCTCCTCTTAAGCCTATTTTACACTGGATATATTGCGTCATGTTAATCAATTTGGCTTGTACACCTACGTTCATGCAGTTATCAACAGTAAGCCAATAACGTAGCAGCGGTACAGCACATAAAATCATTTGGATACAGGTCAAGAGCTTCAGTTAATGTTCACAGAACGGGGATGACTGTAGGTGCCAGACGGGCCGGGTCAAGTATTTCAGAATCTGCTGCTCTCCTGGGATTTTCACATCCGACATTCTATAAAGTTTATGCAGAACGGTGAGAAGAACAAAAAACATCCAGTGAGCCGCAGTTCTGCGGGCGGAAACGCTATTTCCCGGGTTATTCAAGATGCTGCCGTTGCTACCCGCAGTTCCTTGCGGACTGAGCACGAGCATATATCTGCTTCCGGTGGGTTTTCTGAATAAGATGTTTACATGCAACATATTTCTGAATAAAACAGGCATGTTCCAGGGAAATTAGAATATTGTCTTAAGCTGAATCGGGCAATCAGATCACGGTGCCAACATGACTCACTACTAATTGAAATATTGCCAAATTCTGACAAATATCAGAATATTGATGTGCATGTAAACGTGGTCTCCCACCTTGTCCAGAGCGTACCCTGCCTTGTGCCCGATGCCTCCAGGTTCCCCGTGACCCTGAAAAGGAGTAAGCGGTAGAGGAGGGATGTAAACGTGGTCATTGATGAGAGGTCAGAGGAGAATGGCCAGACTGGTTTGAGCTGAACAGGAAGGCTATGGGAGCTCAAATAACCACTCTTTGTAACCATGATGAGAAGAAGAGCATCTCAGAACGCACCAGATGTTGAACCTTCACCTCAATGGGATGGGCTAAAACAGCAGAAGACCACTTCAGGTTCCACTTCTTTCAACCAAGACTACAGTAAAACACCAAAACGGGACATTTGAAGATTGGTTTCACTGAACCTGTGCATAATAAAGCTCTCGATTTGTATCTGCATTATTTTATGCATTGTGCAGTGGTCACATGGTGTACAAGTGTTCCTATTAAAGTGGTCACTGAGTGTATGTGGCTTTTTTTTTTTTGTTGTTTTTTTTGCTTATGCCGCATATTGATTTTATTTTGATGAATTAAGATAACTAGAAAAAGTAGTTATTGACCATTCTGAGGATTGTGAACTTGCTTGCAGTAACTCGCTGTGAATTTTTAAAACGGTACAGCTGGAAGTTTGATCTGGAATTCCCAGGAGGAAATAATTCTAATTGACGCACTAATGTGGGGCTTGTCTCTTTATTACAGCTGGCTTCTTCATGGTGTCAGGACAGGACTGCATATTGTTCAGGTGGTTCTGGGATACATGCTTATGCTCTGCGTAATGTCCTACAACATCTGGATATTCTTCGGAGTCATTGTGGGCTCTTTGTTAGGCTACTTCATCGCTTACCCTGTCTCGGGTTATGTCGTGTAAGTGACCAGGGGGTAAAGGAGATGCTACTAATCAGGGATTTACTTCCTTTTTCTTTTAGACTGACAAATTTACGCAGTCCTTAACCTCAAGTGTGCAAAAGTGGGATGTTTTTACAGTGCATGGAAATTTGCATGGATTTGTTTTGTTTATTTTTAGAGAATGCCATGCTGTTTTTAACTTTAATCCTAAAGCATTAATTCATTTTCTGAGTGCAAATGTTAGAAGTTAGGTCTTAACCCAGTCTAGTTTAAACAGTGCAATTTCTGATTACATGATCGTTGTGCTCCATGTCGATTTATAATCTTGCGTTCATGACTTTAGCCCTGGGACACCCTATCTCAGGTGTCAGGTGACCAGATCTTGGCTAATCAAGGTCAATGCCACTGTACTGTGTAGTAGTTAATGTGTAGTTCTTTTTAGCACACAGAAAATCATGTTCTTTACATGTATACACTGTATCTCCAACAAAGGAGGCATGTGATAGCTGGGAATAACAATTACTTCCCTCTTGAAAGATTTAGTCATTTTGTGAACTCCTGTGGTTTCACAATTTTTCGAACTCGTGATATGATCTTTTTTTGTTTTTTTCCAATGCATCATGAAGCCTCATCTTAATTTTCTACCACTACTGTTTTCTAACAAGTTTGCCATAACTTGTTAAGCTTTGATTTGGGTAATCTGGATTGTGCTTCTGTTCAGTTACTGAAAATCAGACTGCAGACAGGATAAATTGGAGCGCCATTAGTTTTCAGATCCATGAGATTTGAAGGATCTAAACTTTCATCATTTATTAAATGTTCCCAATGTTTTGTTTTTAAATAATTTTTTTTAGTCTTTACTTCCAGTGTGCTTTTGGTTGTATTCATTTTAGTTCTAGGGACAGATTTTGTGTTTGATCATTGTACAAGAACTTGAAAAGACAGTTTCATTAATGGTATATAAAAGTATTTAATGCAAAATTTTGTATAAATACCCAGCATACCAAAATAATGAGTATGTACATTTATTAACAAATCACTCATTTCAATCAATGTTTTTTTTCCCTCTTATAAACAAACCCACATAATGGATCATCCTTGTCAGGGGGTATTGCTCTCAGTACATTACAACAGCATTTAATAGACACCCTCATCCAGAGGGACTTAATTATCTCATTGATACAGCTGAGCAGTGGTGGGGATTTGATCAGTATTCTAACGTCTTAACCACTGATCTACCACTTCCCAGTATTCAGAAACTTTGATTAAAAAGGTATATTCACACATACAGTGACTCGCAGTGAGATCATTCATGAGAGCTGGCAACGAGCCACAGAAATTTTTGGCGAATAAATATGGGCGTGTCCAGCGACTCGAAAGTTGTCCCTGCAGATTGATGGCCTCAATGGCAAAAAGTACACACTGGTTCTCCTTCATCTCGTAGGATATGATGCACATACAGTGGTGTGAAAAAGTGTTTGCCCCCTTCCTCATTTCCTGTTCCTTTGCATGTTTGTCACACTTAAGTGTTTCGGAACATCAAACCAATTTAAACAATAGTCAAGGACAACACAAGTAAACACAAAATGCAATTTGTAAATGAAGGTGTTTATTATTAAAGGTGAAAAAAAATCCAAACCATCATGGCCCTGTGTGAAAAAGTGATTGCCCCCCTTACTATAACTGTGGTTGTCCACACCCGAGTTCAATTTCTCTAGCCACACC
>JAFFST010046222.1:44991-59485 GCA_022414735.1 Noturus placidus | reverse complement strand
TCACCTTTAATAATAAATACCTTCATTTACAAATTGCATTTTGTGTTTACTTGTGTTGTCCTTGACTATTGTTTAAATTGGTTTGATGTTCCGAAACACTTAAGTGTGACAAACATGCAAAGGAACAGGAAATGAGGAAGGGGGCAAACACTTTTTCACACCACTGTATACACACTGGTGAATTTTATACACAAACTGATTATTCATTTTAGTGTCAAGAAAACTTTTGTCGTCAAAAGACAAACACTAGTTGCACCACCAACTGATGTGTTACTATATCAACCAGTAGCAGTAAAAACCTACTGGTGACTTCATAGTACTGTACAGTGACTGGCCCCTTGCAAAGATAAAAATCTTGGTGTGTGAGAACGTGAAGTTCCTTAAGCGTGAACTTGCTCAAAATGTGGAAAAATGAGCTTGTTTTCAGATGCTGTTTCTATAGCTATGGCTAGGTCACGAGCTTCCCCCACTTCCTTAAAGCAAACCACAAAATAAAGCATATGAACTATAGTTGGAATTGTGTTGTGGTCAGATTTGAACAATACTGAAAATTGACCAAGCACACACACACACACACTCATTTTTATATATTATATATACACACATACATACACACACACACACACACACATATGTATATAATGTGTGCATACAAATACATACATATGTATACACGGGTGTATTCTACAGCCGATATCCACGATCATCCCCCAACCACAATGCTAAACTGATGCTGAGGAAAATGAACAGATGGAATAAGCACAATGAAGACAATAAAAGTTGAGAAATGTTTTAAAAGGTTTAATTTTTTCCATTCATTTATGCCTATCAAACAGAAAAGAATAGAGTCAAAGAGTTGCTGTAGGATAAAAGAATAAAATATACAGGGTTAAACAGCAGAGGAAAAAGATTCACTCCGGTTAAATATTTTAGGGATCAACCAGGGGATTTAGAAATGAAAGAAGAAATATGAGAGCAGAAAAGGAAAGGTGATGAAAAATGCTTCACTGGCTGTCATTGCAGATATTCCTGAAAAAAGTTACAAATTCCAAAAATTTCATTGGCCGAAGAGAGAAAGAGGGGAAAAAAATAACTCCCAATTGAACAAAAAGAGCCATTCTCTCGCTCCATTCCATCAAAATACCAGAAGTTGGCACCTCTATAAAAGATCTGTGCTGATGCTTTATCATCGTCCTTTTCCAGTTCCAGCAGAAGTTGAAAAACAAACAGATCCCTAATACTTCACAAGGTTCCAAAGTATGCTGACCAGCACAAGCCGTGTTTAAAGCCACATTTTAAAAAAGTTTACCCACGTCATGACTACCCGCGAGATAAAATTAGGGTTGTATCGGTGTCAAAACCTCTCCCGTGTTATTAGAGGAACAGAAAGATGACACGCCAAGTCCTATATGGATATGACATTGCCTTTCCGTAGCATCGCATTATTAACAACAAGCAAAAACAAATAAATACAAGTTTTCAAGACCAGCAACATTGTGTCTTCACTTCCCTCATATATAAATATGAAGTAAAAAAAAGAAAAGAAAAAAGCTGAAACAGTATTAGAAGTTTATGAAGCCATAGATATCCATATAGTATATAGTATATAGAAAGGGAAAACTGACATTTCAGTGATAAGAATAGTGCCTGGTTTAAGATTAAGTAATAATATTTAAGCTACACGAGGCAGTAATATGAATCTATACAAAAACTTGATTGCCACGGTTTAGAATCGGACACGACGATGCACATTTGATTGTGCGCCATGTTGACTATTATTTCGAAAAAGACAGCTAGTAAAAATATCTTAAACGTACACAAACTCAGCTAGATTGTACAAATACTTCTAGAAATATTTAGAGGTATTTCTACTCATTTCAAGCTTGAAATTGATTAGAAAGAAAAAAGCAAATGGATCTGCCAATATAATAAGACCATTTTAAACTTGGGATTCCAGAAATAGCCTCTTATATTGGTTTATAATAATCTTAGCAAGATATGTTGAGTCAAAAAGCATCTAATATTTCTGATAAGATATCGTTGATCGCAGTGAACGTTCGGTTCGAGGAAGAGAAAAATATATAAAATAAAATAAATGATGTGTCCATGTCTTGGATTAAATGTTAGATTCAGAAATCGTCTGCTTCCAAGGCCTGTGAGCCACCTTCACATGCTTCATCTTCCTGCTCAAAACATCAGCATCACCAGCTCAGGACCCACGGGCTGGGCTTCATCTTTCAGCCCTGCAGTGATTGGCTCAAAGTCCTCGTCGTGTCTGTGCTCATTGGTCGGAGACTGAAATCCGCTGTCGTCTTGGTGTCGAGGATTGGACTCTGAGGACGCTTGAGGAACTTCCACGTCAGAGTCTATGTTGCATTCTTCCCCCTGAACGGCGTCCTCCAGCTCCTGAATGGCACTGGCGATAGCAGAGTCCTTTGGCATCACGTCCTCCACTGTAGTGACTGCCTCGATCTCATCTCCTTCCTCCTGATGCAGTATCCCATTGGTCAGCACTGAGTCAGTATCCGAAAGAACCACCTCAAGCATTGGGTTGATGAGCTGACGGATCTGCTGGATGTCGTCTGGAGTGGTCGGCTCCTCCGGGGATTTTGACACTACAGAAACCATTGCCTGTTTATGGAGGTCATTACTGATGACCGGGTTCTCTCGAAGATCTTCACTCATCTGCATCTCATTCTCCTCGGGTATCTCTTCCACACCAGGTACTTCCAGGCAGGAGCCATAAGGCATTGGCACCGTGCCCTCAGTCTGAATCATGGATACAACTTGTCTGCGCCGTCGAGTTCGCTCCTCTCGTCCTCCTCCATACTGGCTGGCCCAGTCAATAGAGTCCTCCTCCATCAGGTGGAGGTTCGGGTCACTGTTGCCAAGGACGATGCTGTCCCTGTAGAGGTTGTGCCTTCTCTGAATAGCCGCCTCCTTCACAGCTGCAAACAGAATGATTACGATTTAGCTCCTGTCTGTACAAAATGTCCGACACATGCTCTAAAAATGACTTTTTGGCTAGAACAACTCTTTTACAAACCTGAGATTTCGTACACACACAGAAATTAGATACCCCATCTTGGCCCCAACCAGAGAACAACAAAAAATATTACATTTTATACTGATCAAGGCCTAAACTAATAATAAAAGAAAATAATTGTAAAATTTTTGATGCTGCGAGTGTTCTACTCTTTAATTAAAGGAAACCACTTTTTCACAGGATCCCTGCAGTTGTCCCTTCAGACATCAGATCTGAAGCTATTGTTCATAATATCCTCCTTAAAAAGTTCGGAATTTCTTTTTGTAGAAACGTTACCCTATGCGAGTAGACGTTTTTGATCACAAGACCTGTCAGCCCCTTCAGGGTTGCCCCTGTAATCAAATTAGTGCCCTTAATATTCTGTAGGTTTCTGCACATCTGCCACAACTGTGCAACAGCTGTCCAGTAATTTATTTATTTTGTGTTTTTTTTTTTGAAGATTCTTTGTACCACCTGTAGCCATTACGTTCTGGCTGAAACAAGTTAACACAGGACAGTCCTCGTCATAACAGCAGGAGTTCTTGAATACAAGCAAGATCATGAGTGGTTTGTTTTGGATCAATGGTACAACTGAAGAAATACTCTTTATGGAAAAAGAGCATGGAAATCGTCTTACCCATCATGATGTCTTTAGTGACGGACTGTAGGACGACCTCCTCGAAAATGTTCTCCACTAATATGAAGCGGGAGAAATCCTCAAAGATGAGCTCTTTGAACTTTGGCAGATCCTGTGAAGAAAAAACAAGAAAATGGTTTTTCTTTTGTAAACCTTTTAAGAAACATTGTTTAAGATGGTGATCAGTAGTGATGGGAAGTTCGGATCATTTAACTGCCTCGGATCCGTGAATCTCGTCCAGCGAAATGAATTAACCTTTTTTCCGAGGCATTTCGTTCATTTTAGCAGAATATTATTCAAATGGTCTGTGTTAAATTCCCCTAGTACTTACGCAGATGATCACATTTGGAATAAAAAATAAATTTTAGGCTCACCTCAGCTCCCGATCAGAGTCGTTCTTTCTTTAGTCACATCACATTTTGTCACGTCTGTTGCCCGGAAACAGAAAGGAGCCGTTCACCTCTCAAGTCTTGGGATTCGAGTCGATCGTTCATCCCGTGACCGCCCGTAGGCTGAATGCAGTGGGGTTGTGACGTAATGATCGAACGACTCAAACCCGAAGACTCGAGGGGTCAATTGATCCTTTCTGTTTCCGGTACAGAACCTATGGGGATGTTGCAGCACATGCGCGGTCAACACAACTCGTCGTTCCCGAGTCAAGACTCGTTCAAAATTAATGAATCGTTCACGATCACTAGTGATTGGTAGAGGTCGACTGATTGATCGGTTTTGCAAAAATTCACACCCATAACATCTACTCCTGGATGTGTCCATTATGGGAGTGGCCGAGAAGGGTACGAAAGCGGCCTCTAGAGGCAAAATAAAAAGCATCACAGAGCTTTGTAATGAGCAAATTAATGACGATTAAGCAATGTTTGGCGTTAACTTTACACCAGTCAGCATGTGACGCTAACTTAACACCTGGCAGCACTCTGCATTTATTTAACAGTTAGTGGTGTTCTCTTAATTACAATACAGCATGTTTAAACTTAAAACTGCCTAACGATGCACTCGAATAATGACCCATTTGGCGATCCATACAGAACAAACATGATTGGATATGAACATTGTGGTACAAACATGAAAATGCGGCACCATGTAGAGCCAGAATTCAAACACCATTTTGACAGTGCTCACATCACTACTTCTAGGTTTTATTCCCGGTGTCTCTGGGGCCGTAAGGTTCATATTTAAGTTTAGGTCGTGCCCACTTCGGATTGAAATCTGAATACACATGGGGATACTTGGAGAATTAAACTGATACGGTTTCAGATAATAGTATTGCATCACACCACTAGAACAGAATGAGAGACAGGCACAGATACAAGCATAATGCAGAACGAGTGATGTGTTATACTTACGGGAGCATATACGGGATGGAGCTGTTTCAGCATGTACGGGATGATGATCTGCAGCAGTGCTTCTCTAAAGAACTTCTTGCGCACTGTGCTGCTGTCATAGTCATATTTCTGCCAACCATAAGAACAAACACACCGCTATTAGCTTTTTGTTTGAATTTTTATGTGTAGCTTTAAAAAAAAAAAAAAAAAAAAAAAAAAAAAAACACGAGAACATTTTTTTCAGACTCCTCTGAAAGAGAAAAATAAATAAATAAATAAATAAGATAAGTGCCTTTTGAATAGTGCACACTAGGTCTCTGGCTGACTCACCTTCAGTACTCGGTCCTGGCTGCGATGGATGGTTTTAATAAGCTCTTCTCCTGACTGTTCCGCCATGTTCTGGTACAGCAGTTGCTCAAAAGTGTACACGGCATTGTCCATTTGCTGTGTTGGAAAACACAGGATGGAAATTTGAGATTTGATCACACAATATCCAGGCTTTAGATAAATTACATGGTCAAAGATCCATAACGTGTACACACTAGTGCTTCTCAAAAACCGTTTATTATTATTAATAATTAATATATTATTATTATTATTATTATTATTATTAGGGTCTATTAAATGGTTTTGTTTCAGTGCTAGAACACTGTTTAAGCTTTAAAGAGTCAGATCTCCCTGCAGCTCTCGCCTGGTTTCCCCACTGAAGCTAAGCAGGGTTAAGACCCAGTACCTGGATGGGGGACCTCCTGGGGAAAACTAAGGTTGCTGCTGGAAGTGGTATTAGTGAGGCCAGCAGGGGGCGCTCACCCTGATGTCTGAGCGGGGCATAATGCAGTACAGTGACACTATACTTTAAAAACAGCACAGTCATTCATATGTTCTGGCGGTGCCCTGGCGAAATTCCACCATGCCCCCCTAATAATCCCCATCTCTGAATTGGCTACATCACTCTCCTCTCCACTAATAGCTGGTGTGTTCTGGGCGTTCTGGTGCACTATGGCTGCACACAAGTGGTGCTTGAGGAGATGCCATCCCCCCCCATTCAATGCAATGCGCTTTGAGTGTAATATAGAGTTCTTATAGTAAGCAGTCTGTTTAACTGATCACTTGAGTTGTCATGATTTCATCCAAACTTCTATAATTAGGTTTAACATCAACTCACACGTAATGTGTAATCTGTTGGTTGAAGGTTCCAGAATGAAAAGGACTCAGGCTCTTAATAAAAAGCCAGGATGTTAGTGTACACTTGAATAATGATTCTAATATTTGAATAGTTGAATTATGTTCACAAATAAAGAAATAAATAAATATCCTCATAGGGCCCATAGAATTTGTATTTTTCTTACAGTTAAATAGGGTCCTTGGATATGGCACTACAGTGTACTCCATCCATGTCTTTATTTTGCATGTAGTACTAAATGTTGCCACACAATGTCACTATTGCTTTATTTACCATGCTGTGAATCTGGTTGCTACTACAACTGCAGCTGCTACTACTGCCGCCTACTACTACTGCTGCTACCTACCACTACTACCCAACACTACTACTGCCGCAACGGCGACTATTACTACTACTACTACTACTACTACTACTGCTGCTGTTTCTACTTCCTTCTACTACTGCTACGGCTACTACTACTGCCTGCTACTACTACTACTACTACTGTTGCTGCTACTACCACCCGAGTTGACTGTATGGCTATTAAAAACGAGATATTCCTGTTCTGGCTAGTCTGTTTTGTTTAAGGAGTCAAACATGCACTCTCAATAGCAAGTAAATACGAGTGACATACAGAACATTATGCAGTGAACAGAGTTGTCCAAATATTTACAGTGAAACTAAATGGGATTAAATGGAGCAGGTATGAGAACAGTGCTGCCAGGTTGACGAGAGATAAAGAAATGAACTGACCTCTCGCATGAGGATCTGTGCCCTCTGAACGAACACGGAAGGGCTGCACACATCGAATCTCTGCTGCAGGCCCTCCAGACTCAGCTGCTCCATCTTCTCATAGCAGTTCTGCATCTTCACTGGGTGGAAGGCCAACATAGACACCTTCTCCATATGCTGAAGGAAGAGAGTGTGACAACTAAAATTTGGGGCTTTTTACATATGTGCACATACAAGCTCAAACACAATTCTAATCTTATTAAAGTTTCATCACTACTCATGTCATCAACAAATTAAAAAAGGTTATAATAACTAAAATGCTCAAAAGTTATAAAATAAACAAATGACGACATCAGGTTACTCAGAAATGGGGAATGTCCTCTTCCTAACCCTTACAACCCACTGACCCGGGATTCTCAGTCCATAAAAGATAAATACGTTTCTGCTTACAGAAGACATCCCCATAGCAACAATTAAATGTCTGTTACATAACAGCACATTTTGTAATTAAGAAAATGTGAAAGTCCACCATACAAGTACCTGCTGTTACTATAGAACCGCATAACGATTTAGAATGAGCATATTCATACTACAGTCAAAACTGCTGGTTTAGAAAATCAAATCGGCACACTCTGAAAAGCGTGCTAATGTAATGGGAAGTTTAGAATAGTATAGCCGTTCTGCCATGTGTCCTCCTCACCTTTCCAAGCGCCTCTCTGCCTCCATCATTGACCGTATTCATGCTGATTTCCACCAGCTCGCGGAAGAGAACCTCCCGGACCTCGGAGAATCCCTGGCTCACCGGTTCCATCAGAGCTTCCAGGATGGAGTTAATGTAGGGCTGTACGCTGCTCTTCAGGACTTGATCTGCATGCGGAAGCACCAATGCTACACACGGAAAACAACAACAACAACAACAGTGAGACTCCAGACAACAGGGACATGATCAAAACACACAGTTTATGCAGGTCTCATTGACAAGACTACAAAATCTAACACGACCTCTATTCTGTACTCAAACACAACAGAGCGTAATCCAAGACACGAGGAAGCAAAATAGTTTCATATTACAGAAAGAAAAAAAAAATTCAGACAACAGGGATCAGTCGTGATTAGACAGTCGTCTAGCACAAATTAGCGCTGAAATCGGACACAAAGAATTTTACAGAATTGTAAAATTAAAATGCTAATAAAATAACAGTTTAAGCCATGACTTTAACCAAAACGTACTGACAAACTCTCGAAAATATAAAAGCTGCATTTGAAACAGTTTCTGAACTGTAAGATGTCAAGTGGCATCTGATTAGCCAGTAGGAACGGAGCGAGAGGTACAGATATTGTGATAAATGAAGTCATGATATGCTTTTCTGAGATACTGTGGATATCGTGATATTTTTATTATTACATGTGTAAATCGTTTTTAAATCAATACAAACTGACTGAAGGCAACTGAAGTGATGTACTTAATATAATTTATAACAGTTTTTTTGCAATGAGCAAAACTATACATTGTGATTAATATTGTGCATCATATATCCATTTCACCCAGCCCCATCCAAAGCAATATTTTTACATTCAGTTGCATTATATAACAAATCCTCATTCCCAACAGAAACAAAACAGCTTCCCCGGTCTCACACCATACTATTAACAACAGTGTTTAGGATTCAGTCCTGATGGTAAATAAACTCTGGGGCTGGCTGTGGAATGCAGTTCTACCAGCACTGTTCTATTAGAAAAGCAGTGCCCTTGACAAGCCTTTCCTTTTTTTTTCCAGCAAGTGAGCATTTCCAGCATGCAGTTTAATGTGTAATGAGATAGGAAAGGGAGGAATTGAGGACGATGGGGAGAGAGAGAGAGAGAGAGAGAGAGAGAGAGAAGGTGGAAAAGTACCTGTAAAAAGGTGAGGTCTGAAAGAGACATAAGGAAAATATTAAAAACCTTTAAGAACTGTAGATATATGACAGCAGCTTCCAGAAAACTCCACCCTGACTGACTTGTGTATTAATCTTTATAATTAACGTATTTAAATGTGCTTCAGGGTTTGTGTTTTCCTTTAAGCGTTTTCTAGTGTCTGTGTAAAGACACTTGACTTGGTTTGATACAGGGCAATATCATTTAAAGTCAGCCCCTCCAGGATGTAGTGGTTTTTTTGCGATCGCAGAAATTAATGCACAAATCACGCAAACTCTGCAATAATCGCAGGAACTTGCGATTTTTCAAAATTACCGCAAATTTCGACCCATCTCTTCCGTGAGCACTTAACTATCTCCTAAAATTCCAACCCCGCATTATTTAAAGCGCACATTTTATGGTTTTGAAAACGTGCCTAAATTTGTTTTAAAGGTCTCATACGATGGATTTGCATGCATCCAAGATCAAAAAACACTTTAATGTGCTCACAATTTAACAATTTGTCACAAATGACACAATCAATAATCCATTCTAATGGATTCTGATCCACTTCTTTCAGAGAGCATACTCTGCTCTGATTGGTCAGTTGTTCCAGTCTGCGCGTGATTGGTCTACTGCTTTCAGTGTGTGAGATTTAAAAATAAGTAAATAAATAAAATTGGTCTCTATAATACCCAAACAGTTTTATTAAGCAGCAGAAAAATCCAGAACTGCATCAATATCCGAATGGTTGCTATGAGACTTCCTTTTGTGCGTTTCCGTATAGAACGCTGTGTCGGAGATCCCTAGTTTCATCAACTTGTGAACATTTAGACACTGAAGGCTCGCTTCTCACGTTAGCTACGTTATCCTCATAGCACCAGTGCAAAACTTTATTCATTTGTGGTTAGTGGAAAGTTCTGGAAACCGTACTCTTACATTTACAGAGGCATTTCAAATGTTGTAGACGTCTGGACTTACCACGCATCCTTCCGGTAACGTGCTCTTTGGAGGAAACGATCTGGTCCATGTCTGTGCGCAGCGCAGCGTCCAGACGGGGGCGCTCTACCTCACATGCCTGTACCATCGCCTCATACTGCGTTTGTGTCTGAGACAGCACCTGCCTGTACACCGCATCCGAGATCTAACAATCAACCAACATGCACACAAACAGCATTAGGTCACAGAACATAAAGGCTGCTAGGAAAATAAATAAATAAATCAGCATGTCAGAAAACCAGGCGTCGTTCATACAGTGATGGCTGCGATCTTGGAGGTTACGCATATGCTGTAGATTTTCTTATTTAGGTATTATAATGGCATTGTGTTGCAAAAGTGTACATTATGTCTGCTTGGGAAGCATTTTAACTAACGGAACCTCAGAAGACATTTCGACACCCTTTAGTGTCATCATACATCACTTCTAGCAATCTTAAACTGGATTGTAGAATGGACCGGGAGCCAATGAAGCGATGCTAAAATTGGGGTAACATGATCAGATTTCTTTGCCCTGGTCAAAAGCCTTGCAGCTGCATTCTGAACAGTCTGGAAACGAGCAAGAGATGAGCGAGGAAGACCCCATGTTCAATGAATTGCAACAATCTAAGCGCGATGTGATAAAAACATGAATAAACTACTCCAAATCTCGGAAAGACAAAAACGTTTTAAAGTTTAGAAATAATCCGTAATTGATGATCATTCTTAACGACCAAATTTATTTGTTTGATTAAGCATCATTCTGAGTCCAGGATGATACCAAGGTTCTTAACTTGAGAAGAAACTGAGGGGAAGCTCATTAAAATCTCGGGGGACCATAAACAATTAGTCCGTAATGTAAAAGGTCCAGTTACATAAAATACCTGTTTACAAAAGTTCTGGAGACGCCATTATTAAATGATTACAACAGTAACCGCTTATTACTTAAGCGTTAGTGATTAGATTTTGGTTACAAATATTCACCACTACAAATATGTTAAATTTTTTCCAGTGGTGCTTCATGTTACCACTTTTGACTAGCGCCATGGAATTTAAACAGATAAGATACATAAACTTGGGTGCCTGAGGCATACAAGACTCCAACCAATCAGGAGAAGGGAAAAAAAAAAAGTGGCCTCTTGCACTAGAATTCGGCCATTCTAGCATAGGCAGTCGATGTGGATGAGTTTCGGGGGCGTAGCTTTGGAGAGAATACCAAAACGAGGGGCTAATTTCAACTACTCAAATTTAAAAGGGAACAACATAGAGGCAATGTGAACGTTCATGCAACCGTTACCATTATCCTCATCGAGAAGGACATAATGATCCCCTCAAACTGGGATGCATCCCAAAAAACACCATCTTAGTCACTCTAATCTGCCGTCTATCTACACAACCACCTCCTGAATAGTATGTGAAAATATTCTACATGTTCATTATTGTGGCGTATTGTAAAATATTACTGGCACCCGCATAAGAAAGCAGTTGTGTTCTCGATACTTTAAATGCACACGAGTATTTAAGAGTTAAGTTTCGTGGATTAAGTACTGACCAGCATCCAGTTCCTTTGTCTCTGCTGCAGCTTGCCCTTCAGCCGAGGTCCTATCTGTGTCCTGAGCTCCGGACACAGTGTCTCCATCACCAGGTTGGTCAGAATCTACACACACACACACACACACACACAAAATTGAGCGAAAATTCACAGGCTTCATATTCTTCTTCAACAACAACAACAGTAAAAACAATGTTTCCATGCCTACTTCAGGTTTAAATAGTAATACAGACACTGATACAGATAATGTGACTGTTACACCCCTAGAAAGCAATCAAGTGCTCATGCAGGAACACACCAGCAGGTTTTAGCTTTCGTGGACTTATTCCTACACACTTCGTCCTAAGCAACTCTGTGTTCGTGCAATTGCAAGCAGGATACGGTTGCGCTTGAAAACTCAAATGACGTTTGATCGCTTCACGCCGATTATCCACTAACTAAACACACTTATCCTGAAGTGGTTCCTTGTTCACAGTGTTTGAAGTGTTAGCAATAACAATCGAGCTTTGAAGTGTGCTGACCACATCAGGGAGTGTGTGGGTGTGTGTAGCGGCTCTCTGTGTGCTCATAGTGATAAAGATATGCTTTTGAGAGTTGGGCAAATAAAAAAATAAAAATAAGTAGTAATAAAAAATTTTTTTTACAAAAAGCACAAGGCTTGACAAACTCTGAACCTAAGAATTAGGATGAAACGATCATCCTAAGCTTAATCAAGCCTCGGGATTCAACCAGGAGCTTTATATTACAAGGCCCAAGTAGATGACACACTTGTCATAAGAACATTGTGCTTTGTAATTTAAAAACCGTGGAAAGCCATGCATTCATTACCTTTCATCTGTACAATCTTTCTTCTCATCATTATGTATTTATTACATTTTTTTAATCATTACCCTTTAATGCCATTTTACTATTATTATTAATAATACTATTTTTATTATTGTTCAAGCAGACTAGGAGAGTTCATTAAAGTTTGGTGTAACCAATACACAAACAGGCAGGAGGGTAGGAGAGGAAAGCATTAGTATCTGATGATCACCAATTGACCAGGGTCTTGAAATGCTTCATGAAACTTGTACAAGGTTATCCAAGAGGAACAGGGAAGATATCTAGCTTATTCCGTATTTGCTGGACCGCCTACGAAGAGTGTACAGAAGGCAGCTCCAGACAGTGTTTGTTCAAAGAAAATAAAGGCTATAGTTGATGCTATGATTATCATCAATTATCAATGTTGTGTTGAGTGTTCTGTAACTTGCATATGGTATTAATTCAACACGTTACTGCTTGCACTGCACGAGTTATATTGAGGCACTGCAAGATACAGTGGAGACATCAGGCATCTGCAGCCCCCTCCCTCTCTGTTTCCATGGGAACACAGACCGGCACTACCAGGTGTGTGCCAATATGCACAAAGCCCTCTTAGAATAAATAAATAAATTAAAAAAACAAAACACCACCACAGGCCCACACCCATCACCAAGAACAGTGCATATAGTCATTTACAGCAACTTATGGGAGTGCTGCGATATTATAGGAGAGAAAGCAGTCAGGAAATGAATACAGCCTTACCACGTGCATACACACACACGCGCACCTATTCCCTGAATGGGCACATTATTTTCACCCTGCATCAAGGTGTAATACAGACCAGAAGCAGCAATAGTGCCATTCATACATGGCTCATTCATTGGGGTGTGTCCGAACCAGTAGTCTTTAATGTCTAATATAAACAGCAGCTCTTCCTGTGTATGTGCGCGTGTTCTGTACATGTGTGTTCCCACTGGCATGACTAACCCAAACCTTGTGCTACTCAATTCATTTGATTTTTAGTTTATATTAATATTTAAAACATCCCTATTTACCCTTGCAAGATGTGGAATGTGTATACTTCCATTAATTTAATACATTTAATTAACCACTTCGTTTCCTTTTCTTAGGAGTAACCAATATTAGAGAGAGAGATAGAGAGAGAGAGTGTGCATTACTATTACCGTTGCCATTAAAATCAATGCAATATCCATTATACCCTTTATGGTCAGAGAAGTCCTTGTTCCTTCAAGGCCCAATGGATGAACGATGATTAGTTTCCAAATTCTTTGAAACTTTGAGAGACATGCCTTAATAGCAGCATAATGCCATTAGCTTCTCACACGCGATGGAAATACTGCTGTCTAATCATCACCACTAAAGACGAAGAAAACAGCAGAAACAGCTGCAGAACCTGCCAGAAAAAAAAAAAAAAAAAAAAAAAGATCCTTTGCCATGCTGAAGTGAGCCAAAGATTCGACCAGTCCCAAGGAAGAGGAAGTGTGAGAGACTGTACTGTGTTGGAAAGTAAATTAGAGAAGCTGGCAGCAGGCATGGGCCAAATACGAGAGCTGTTAGCACACTGAAATACAGAGCTGGAGGGAGCTTAATACAGCTGCCTCGTATACAATCACAGACCAAGACATGCCATCAGTGGTCTATATGGTCTCCCATACAGAAGTTTACCCTGCTCTTGTTTATGGTATTAAAATAAGTATTACATTTGAAGCGCTGATGCCTGCAGACACCCTGAAAGGAAGCCGTCCTGATGGTGGTCTACTCGGTTGTAGAACTCGACGTAGTTACACACGTAACCGTCTGTTTTATCTGGATGCTCTCAAAGCCGAATTCAACACGAAACATATTAAAAATAAGAATCCTTACTGCTTGACCTGTGCTTCTATACAGTGGTGTGAAAAAGTGTTTGCCCCCTCCTCATTTCCTGTTCCTTTGCATGTTTGTCACACTTAAGTGTTTCGGAACATCAAACCAATTTAAACAATAGTCAAGGACAACACAAGTAAACACAAAATGCAATTTGTAAATGAAGGTGTTTATTATTAAAGGTGAAAAAAATCCAAACCATCATGGCCCTGTGTGAAAAAGTGATTGCCCCCCTAAACCTAATAACTGGTTGGGCCACCCTTAGCAGCAACAACTGCAACCAAGCGTTTGCGATAACGTGCAATGAGGCTTTTACAGCGTCCTGGAGGAATTTTGGCCCACTCATCTTTGCAGAATTGTCCTAATTCAGTTACATTAGAGGGTTTTCGAGCATGAACGGCCTTTTTAAGGTCATACCACAACATCTCAATAGGATTCAGGTCAGGACTTTGGCTAGGCCACTCCAAAGTCTTCATTTTGTTTTTCTACA
>JAFFST010046222.1:29329-44088 GCA_022414735.1 Noturus placidus | reverse complement strand
TAAACACCTTCATTTACAACTTGCATTTTGTGTTTACTTGTGTTGTCCTTGACTATTGTTTAAATTGGTTTGATGTTCCGAAACACTTAAGTGTGACAAACATGCAAAGGAACAGGAAATGAGGAAGGGGGCAAACACTTTTTCACACCACTGTAAGTGGAATAAAAGAGTGCACTGCAGCTCATCAAAGATCGGGAGATGTACGTGAAGTGGAGGCATGAATCTCATGTCGACTTTTACGTGAAATGGTAGATCTGTTCTTCGATTTTCTGTACACAAAAAGGCACGAAATCCTGCATCCAGGGAAAAGGTGCTGTTGGAGTGCGCATGCGGTTTAGATTATAGACATTTCCGGATAGAAACCAGGACTGTGCCATGCAAAAATATGCTTGATTTTAAATGGCTGCTGCCAGTGCATGGCGTAAAGGCCACTTTGATTAACATGGTAGAAATTTGTAAAGATGATAAGGAGTTTTACATTTTTTTAAATAATAATGGTAAATAGTCTGCACTTGTATAACACTTATTTTAAGCTTAGTGGGTCTACTAAGCATGTTACACTGGTTCTCATTCACCCATTCACGTACATCCCAATGTCAGCAGAGCTGCCAGAGGCGCTAGCTTCACATCGGGAGTAACTTGGGGTTCGGCGTCTTGCCCAAGGACACTTTTGTATGTGGGCCCGGAATCGAACGATTAGCAGACAACCCACTCTACCACCTGAGCCACAGTCGCCCACATAAGAACGAATGCTTTAATGATTAAATATTGCACATTCATAGAACTACATTCCAAATGATGGTTGGTAAAATCCTCCTGTGACCCAACCAGTCATGACCCCCAGGACTGACTCTATAACGTGGGGGGAAAAAATGAATATGTAAGACAGTGCTGTGCAGACACCCATTCGCCAGCCTGTGGCTCATATCTTTAATAACATGTTTGATCACTATCTGCCTTTTCGCTCTAGGGTTTAGACGTAATTGAGGGGTCGACTGATTACATGACTACATAAAGCACTGCAAAGCAAGCCAAAGAAACTTTAGCTATGCACTGAGTAAAAGACCAAATGCTAGGGAGATTAAAAAAAAGGACTTGGAAATATGGAATGGAAAATTGTACTTATTTATTTTTTTGTGTGAAAAAAAAATCTGACGCATGACCTGGCTATATTACGTCAAATGTAGATTCCAGCAAGTCTAATCCACCTGAAAGTAAAATCAGCAGCTCTATCAGACACATCATCAACAAGCCGGATACGTGAAAACTCACATAAAGAAAAGAAAGAATCCTTTGTGTGTTCCCACAAGATTTTTTTTGCTTTGTCATTTGGCTCAGTCCCATGAGGAAAACTGCCTTTAAATAAATAAATAAATAAATAAATAAATAAATAAACTCAAAATGTGCAGCTTTTTTTGAAAAACCCCAAAACCCCCAAAAGAGCATTTCCTTTTGGTTACCGAGGTTAAGGATGGCGTTAGATATATGCATAGCATTAATTATCTGCTTTAATAAAAATGATGAGTGGAACGTCCTTATAAGGATGGTAAGACAAATATGTTTGAGAAGTATAACTGCACTTCCACCTGACTTGCAATGCCGCCTGGATCTCACCTGCCCTTCTCCACACCACACAATGGCAATGGATTCAGTTCACAGTGAGGAAGCTCTACCTTGGCCAGCAGAGCACACCAGAGGAGAAAGGACCAAAGGAAGAAGTAGGAAAGGAGAAGAGAAGAAAGATCAGTTAGGAAGACGGGCCAGAATAGGGAAGGGAATGTGGGGTTAAAGAATGAGTCTTTTCATTTGATTGGCTAACTAAACAGCCAATCAAAATAAATCAAGAGCAATCCAAACAGTTCTTGCAGGCCTAAACAACGGTTCGTCATTATTCGAACTGGTAAAAATTTATTTTACTTCTAATAGAACCCTGATTTCTGTTTTTGATTGCGCACAGTTCAAATGCGCTCATTTCTCTCTCTCCTTTAACTTCCTTCCTCTTCGTATGAGAGGTCTCATTCGCGTCATACTTTACACTTCTGCAAAGATTCACTTGCATGCATTTATATCCAGAGGTGGAGGAGAAGGGTTTTATGGGTAAGCATAGCTCCCAGAGGAGCAGACTATGCATCGTGTGGGGAAATATGTCAGTTTTTATACCCAGTTTGACAATATATTGTAGAACCATCATGCACTTGGTGAAACTGTCCTACTATGAACCAGAGTCTGGGCTTGGATTAGATCAGAACTGACCCGTGCTGGATCGCCGCACATCATGTCCCAGGTGCCATAGTGGCCTTTGGCTTGTCGGTACAGTCGCAGGGAATCAGTGAACGCAGGTGTGAGCACCTTGTTCTCCTCTGACAGACCTGCAGGGGGCACAAGAGAGTATGGTTATGGCATTCATAGTACTTGAATCACTAATTTTCACTTGCTTGGCAAAAAAGGTCAATCTTGTTAAAAATCCAGGTGGATGCTACACGCAGGTGGTGGGTTGAGGAGATTTCCCCTGCATACAACATAAAGTGCTTCAAGTGCCTAGAAAAAAACGCTATTAAAAACGTAGACGTAAAATGAAACATTACAGCACAGGTTCACGACCCTGGTCCAGGACCCTGTCCTACACATATTGTATTCCCTGCTCCAACACGCTCACTTCAACTTAAAATGTGCAGGACATGGGGTATATGTAAATCTAAGACCAGGGTTAGGAGCCTGTGCATGTGGGGTGGTGGTGGTAAATAAATAAATTGATAAAAAAAAAAATGGTAGAGTAGAGAATCTTCTCAGTAAAAGAAAGCCATTATTCAATAGTTCGAATATATACATACTTCCTGTGCTAAAAAAAGAAAGGAAAACCTGTTCTTCAAAATGAAATGAAACAAAACCCAAAAAACACACAACAAAGCAAAACAAACACAAATAATCCAGGAACACATAGTGTGAGAAGAAAGGCAAACCAGTTCTTCAAAATGAACGAGACAAAATCAAGCAAAATCACATGCAAAGTAAAACAAGCAAACAAAAAAAAACTCGGACACGCAAAGGGAATTCATCACGATGCTCATATCCTGGATAGAATCTTATAATACGCCGTTAAGGATATCAGTGAATGGGAGATGGAAACATTATGAGATGCGGTTAACCAAATGTCTGAGATTTTTTAAACCATCCATCCATACAAATAAACAACTTCTTAAAATCCCTTTTTAAACTCCTGAAAAACAGTATGAACCGGGTGTCGTTTTAACCCAGCGTCTTTATCTGGGTCATGATAACCTTTCTAAATTCTTTCCTCTCCATACTTCCTGCACCAAAAGGAAATGATCACACAAAAGCTACACAAACACAGGCTGACATCAGCAGACGAGAGCCAGGACTACAGGAAAGGCAAAAGTAAAGCTCCATGTTTGTGGGCAATTTAAAGGTGCAGTTTGTAACTTCTTAAATTTTATTTATTTGAAAAAAAAAACCTCAGAAAGAAAAAGGAAAAAATGTGACTTGTAATTTAAGCATGCGACGGATTATTGCTAGTTTCCTTGAGCAATATATTCTAGTCTTCGGTTTTATATCAAGGAACCAGACACAAGGAAACTCCCTTGAAAGGCATCTCAAGAGGCATACATACTGTACCTTCAACAGAGAGGGTGGGGTTGATTTGGAGCAATAGAAAGACTGGACTGAGGGCGGCTGTGGCTCAGTCGGTAGAGCGGGTTGTCCACTAATCCACTAACCGTGGGGTTGCTGGTTCGAATCCCGGCCCGGGTGATCCCATGCCGAAGTGTCCTTGGACAAGACACTGAACCCTAAGTTGCCCCCAATGGCAAGCTAGCACCTTGCATGGCAGCTCTGCTACCATTGGTGTGTGAATGTGCTCTCATTAGTAAGTCACTTGTAAACGTAAAATGTAAAGTGATTTCTGTAAAGCTGCTTTGAGACAATGTACCATTGTAAAAAGCGCTATACAAATCGATAAATTTAAATTTAATTTAATTTATTGACAATTGCAGTTTGTCTCACAGCCAGCAGAGGGTGCTACACATTACAACCCTTTAATATTTAAAACCCTTTAAATCCTTTAATATTTAGGCAACAGATTATTGTGAACATGAGACATACTCCTTGTGTGTGTGTGTGTGTGTGTGTGTGTGTGGGAGGGTACATCTGTGACTGACCCTGGGACTTAGAATAACAGGAAGTGAGCAGATTTTAAGATAGATTGTTCAGGAACAGGAAGCCTTTATTGGCAGAGAGGAATAAAACGGCAAAAGAAATAGGAAAAAGAGCAAAAATAGAAGAAACAAAAGAGCTAATTTTTCTTGGCTGTATGCTCATGAGAACAATTGGTGAAAATTTGTGTGCAGTCTAAGAATGTCCACAAGTGCTACAATCAGTACGACTGTCTTCATTGTAGCACCACATACAGTGTTTCCATCACGGTGTCCTTATCAGTAGTGGAGTGGTCTTAAAAAACAACAACAACTTATACAGATGGGTAATTGTGTGAATGGGATAAAAGGCTGGATAAAAATAAAAGCATGTGGTAGCATTTAAGGTGGCCTCCGTGTCTGAGGTGTTTCCATCTCACACAACCGCACTCAGTGGTTAGCTAGGGCTCATGGGATGGCCCATTCTTTAAGAACCACAGGCATGGTGTGTGTGTGTGTGTGTGTGTGTGAGTGTGAGAGACACGTCAGACTCTACAGAGCACTTGATTGGGCAGAAAATCTGACGAGACGCCGGTGCGCAAAATGAGGTATACATATATTATATATATTACACACACACACACACACACACACACACACACACACACACACACATACATATAGTGCATTTCAAGTACCCGAATGATGCACACCATGCACTCAACGGACACAGATTTGCTTACGTAGCGGAACAGGGGTAGGGGTTACACAATGTGCTATTCAAGATGACCAACGTCGTACAAATGGCAAAAAGGTAATGTTGACAAACAGTAAAATCAAGAATTCTCATTGACTCTAAAGCTAGCAGCATTGCATTATGTTTGATGTCATTTACCATCACCTGCCGGCTTATACTTCTGATTAGCAAAAAAACCTTAGTGCTCCATTTGAGACGATATTGCCCTTCTAAAACTCATACACTAGAAAGTACATATTGTATAATGTAAGTGCATAGTACGTCCTTTGAGACACAACTAGAGACACTCAGTACATACAGAATCTTTGAACGCTGATGGTTAGTAGTATCCTATACCAATGAGATTAAATGCTCTGTACGAGAGCTGTAAAGACCTACGGCTCCATACCATAATCCTCCATGCGTCGACCCTCAGTGCCAGGCATCATAAAAGGCACTATACACTCTGCCGCTTCATCATCCTGTACAAAATTGCTCTGTAATTCTACTACAGCTCAGTGGATTAATCTAACCTTTCATCCTGGGACTCTTTATTGCACCTAAGCAGTAGTTAAAGAAAGCATCAGAAACAGGCCCCGCACAATCCCCCCCCCACAAGGCATGTCCATTTAGTGGAAACCCCAGTCATTGAAGAAGAATCAGAATGATGGGAAAAATGCGACTACAAACAACCATTACTACTATATAGATGAAAATGAAACCAAGTTTAGAAACTTTTCTAAACTCACCAACCTTAAACTAATGCTTCCAGATATAAACAGGACGATTTATGACTCAACAAACATGCAACGCTGTCATCAGTATGTCTCAGGATGTAAGAAAAGAATGTATTCTGGATGAGTAATATCCTGGATGAGTAATGAGTGGATGAAATCAGGAATTTGAACCACAAATAACATGGCCTTTGATTGCAAAAACATTGGTGTTCAGAGAGAATAAAAAAATAAAAATAAAAAAAACCCACTGACGAGGCATTAGCTCGAAAACAGGCCTGCCCAGCATGAGGCCATTACTGGGTGTAACTGGAGTGACAGCATAAAAGGAACTGACTCGTCTGGTTACTATTGTAACACAACAAGGTAATAGTGTCACAAAATATCGCACTGTTAAAGCACAAGGACGAGTCAAATGGTGGAAAGGTGTGTCACGGAGCACTTCTATTTGCCCTAAAATGAGACTGTAGAAAAAAAAAAGAATCCTAAACAAGAGAGTCATGTATTTAAAACAGTCAGCTCGTTTGGTGTACAATATTTTTCTTTTTGTGTGTTTCTTTTTCAATTCAATTAGATTTTATTTGTATAGTGCTTTTAACAATGGACGTTGTCTCAAAGCAGCTTTACAGAAACATATAAACACTTTTAAGCATGTGAATTTATCCCTATTGAGCGAGCCGGTGGCGACGGTGATGAGGAAAAACTCCCGAAGATGTTACGAGGAAGAAATCTTGCGAGGAACCAGAGTCAGAAGGGAACCCGTCTTCATCTGGGTAACGACGGATAGTGTGAAAGTAAAAGGAAGTTCATTGCAGTTTTAACATAAGTCTGTTTTCACGTTTTTCCATATGTAAAGGGTTATATGATGTTGACAAACTTCCATCCATCCAGTTTCAATACCGCTTATCCTACACAGGCTCACGGGGGAACCTCAAAGCGGCGAGGCGAGGGACACCCTGGACAGGGTGCCAATCCATCTCAGGGTACAATCAAACATACAGACACTACGGTCGATTTAGCGATGTCAATCAGCCTACGACGCATGTCTTTGGACTGGGGGAGGAATCTGGGGTACCCCAGAACCACGGTGAGAGCATGCAAACTCCGCGCACACAGGGTGGAGGTGAGATTCAAACCTTGTATATTGTTTACAAAAGCATATTGTTTCATTCAAAAAGCTTATTAAATATGTATGCCAGTGCGACCCCTTGCCCATTTGAACCCGTATGCTCATCCATTTACAGAATCACCTTCCTTGCAAACAAAACGTGAACCACACTGCCGCTTCTTTGCATGATGATTAAGTTCTTTGTGGTCTTTATCGAGCAGTCAGGCGAATTGATGTTATAATAAGTTATCAGCCCTGCACTCTTTCATCCACTCGATCTCATACAACAGTTTTTTAAATTAAAGATGAGCAACACAGCCCCAAGCTTTTACCTCAAACAATAAAAAAAAAACAGGAGTTGTACACTGTCTTTCCTCATAATGCCAGGTCTAGCGGTACATGGTTACTGTAGCAGTAAGTGACACTCCATGTTTGGAATGAGCCCGATTACTACTTTCACTGAACCATAGATACCACGGAGTTGCCGTCTCACCCACACATGGAAAACAAACACTATCTGATCACTTGTACCAGCAGATCTAACATGATAGAAAACAGTTGTTAAGTCAGCTGTGAACCTCCTAATGGGAGGAAACAGATGTGCACTGTTAAATAAATACATAAAAATTGTTGGTGCCAGACTAATATGAATAATATGATTTAGGGACATAGCTCAGGTGCTGATCAACAGTAGGATTAAAGTCCTGATCATCTGATTCATTCTAATTCACAATCTGATTGCACCTAGTGAGGCATATATGGCAGGACACTTTAAATGTGATTGTTGCCAGTTGGTAGCTTATATTCTTACAAGTAGTTTTTCGATTCGAACTTAAACAAAAAAAACAAAACATTTATTTATTACTCGAGGCTTCCTCGAGTGGTTAGCACGTTCGCCTCACACGTCCAGGGTTGGGGGTTCGAGTTCTCCCCGTGCTGCCGGAGTTTCCTCCGGGTACTCTGGTTTCCTCCCCCAGTCCAAAGACATGCATGGTAGGCTGATTGGCATGTCCAAAGTGTCCGTAGTGTATGAATCGGTGTGTGAGTGTGTATGTGATTGTGCCCTTCGATGGAATGGCACCCTGTCCAGGGTGTACCCCGCCTTGTGCCCCATGCTCCAGGTTTCCCCGTGACCCTGAAAATGATAAGCGGTATAGAAGACGGATGGATGGAGAATTACAAGGACGATTTTTATAGAAAGGTGTTGTTTAATCAAGAACAAACCATGGACTGCACTGGGGAGAAGGAGAACAAAAAACAAAACCAAAAACAATTCATGGCTCATTATATTTAAATGAATGTCCATATTACTACACTAAATTACGTTTGTAAAAATGCATATATTTCTATTTAATGAGTTTAACATAAACCTGCTATTAATTGCCTAATCACTTTTTGTTAAACTTGGACATAATTTTAAATAAGTGGAATGCCTACCCTAATTTTAAATACATTGATTATATTTTCAGTGTATATTATAGAACCACCCCCCCATTTTCAGTATAAAATCTAACAAATTCTACATGCTGTAATCAATCAACTGTAAAAAATTAAAAAATAAATACATAAAAATAAATGTTTTGTGAATTTTCTCCAATACCCTCCTAATAATTGGAGATAGTAATAAATTGCAACATTTCAAACAAGCAAGAGATTTATGGTTCTGAACATAGAGAAAACTGAATTTGAAGAAAAACTACGACATGGTTTCACATGCTAAGTGAGCAGAGTTTATGCCTTCTTATGCCAAAGTTGCCAAGTTCAATAAGCTTTTTTCCCTCCTGTTCAGTTTAGCTCTTTTTATTACTCCAGTTAAAGAGAAGACATGTTCCAGATGCAATGTATCAATCATTTTAAACAAAATCATTTACATTATCAAAATTTCATTTCTACCTACAGTGTCTTAGAAGAATATCAGGAGTTACACAGGGAGGAACAGGGCCATTTCAGAGCTCGAATATCCGTGAAAGTGCACAGTGACAGGATGAGAAAGAGAAAGAAAGAAGACAGACTGAGAAAGTAGAACACTATCAGCGGAATTGAGGGTTTTAACCTGGAACATACAAAACGAAAAGGGATAAAACCAAGGATGGAGGGAGTTGTAGGAGTTCTAACGCTAGGTTTGGAGAGAACCAGGCTCTAATTTACAGTAAACGTGTAGGTAGCACTCGGGCCTTAATTAATGATCACAACCTGAGCCTTTCATTTTGTCATAGAGAAAATGTTTGTACGTGCAAATGACAGACATGACAACAGGAGATGCAAGCTATAGAGATACGAATTATATATTCGACTATAATTACTCAAATAAGCACTTTTTACAACCACGATGAACAGAAAAGCATCTCAGAATGCACAATACACCGAACCTTGAGAATGGGCTACAGTGAGGGTACAAGCTCACTCAAATTAGACCGTTCAAGCTTGAAAGATCTTTTTGAGCATTTATTTGAGTTGCCTTCCCGTCATCTCAAACCAGTCTGGCCATTCTCCCCTGACCTCCCCAAATGAGCAAGGGTACAAGTGTATCTTTATCTTATAATAAATACTATTTATTATCGAAAAGTCTGTATGACAAGTACAACGTAATCACCTTTGCATAAAGCACATTTCCTTGCATGGCTTGGACAAGCTCAAATTCCTTCAATTACGTCAACGTGCCTGATTGATAATTGTTTTTTGGTTGAACACTCATGCAAAACACTGACTCTAATATAGCTCGGTGAATAAATCTCCCCTTTCATGCTGGTCCTTAGTAGTATCCAACATAATCAGTACTTAAGGAAAGCATCAAAAACAGGCTGGTCCCCCGTGTAACTAAAGACCACACAAATGCCAAACAAAAGCAAAAAGTTGTGCCCGTTCAAAGGAAGTACATGTCTGAAGAATTCCAGACAAAAATGGGACTCTAAAAACATGTGTAGACGACCTATAATAGTAGCAACGTCAAATGAACGACTACAGTCAAGAGTGTTCAACTGAACTTGAAACAATCTCAGCTTCAGGGAGATACACGGGAAAGACACGCTCTCTGAAATCTAATTCAAATCCAAAGCCGCTTGTCAGATTCTTTTGGGTATAGTGTTAAACGCGTTTGTATATCTATACACCTAATTCGACCCATGAATAAGTCTGTGCATTAAATTAGAGCGCACTGCTGTAAATAGAACCTGTTTGAGTTGTCACCATGTGCAATTCGCCCAAAACAAATTCCTTTGAGCTTTCACACATTCTCTTATGGATTGAATAGCATTAAAGGAATCCAGGCTTTCACAAAACAGGCGCACACACACACACCCCTTATATTTTGAACAATGGCACTGATGCCGAACAGAGATGATTAATGAGGGTGTAACTGTGACAGTGATTTCTGGTAAGAGTAGTGCACAAGGAGGTGTGCTGGAGGAATCTCAGAGTAGCATGCTAAATGACAAGATGAAGTAGACGATCATAATGAGGTAGAAGGCAAAAGGACAAGCCTATGAAGGCGTGGATGAAAGAAGCAGACATTGCAGTTATATGTGAATGCAGTATGTTGAAATGTTGACCCCATTTTCACCTATTGGGGTCGCGGGTCATTTGTATTCGCGCACAATTGTGTAAGATGTCTTGGTATGCATTACAATTTCCTTCACTGGAATTAAGGGGCCCCAAACATGTCGAGGGCATCGTGCACAAAGCGAGCCCTGTGAAGACATGGTCTGCCAAGACAGGAGTTGAAGAACTCACGTGGACTGCACAGAACCCTGACCTCAACCCCACTGAACACCTTTGAGATGAATCGGAACACCAAGTACTCTCAAGTGCTCTTGTGGCACAATGAGTAAATCCCCACATCAATGCTCCAAAATCTAACGGAAAGCCTCCCAGAAGAGTGGGTGGCGGTTATTTAGCAACAAAATGAGGAACTAAATCTCGAATGGGATGTTCAACAAGAACAAACAAGTGTTATGGTCAGGGGTTCTCATACTTTTGTGATATAGTGTACGCGTGTATTTTAGAATTACTCTATGTTGGGCATAGAGGATTTGGGTTTGAAGGGGGAGGGGTGTTGATTCTCAAATGTGGATTGGAGAGACAAATGTGTTTGTACAGCCATAAATAAACAATTTTATACACATTATACCCGAGACCTCCTGTACAACGTTTTCACCTGGAAATTTTATAGGCCTTAAAAGTAAAAGTCCAACCTAAATCACTTGCATAAGATCTTCAAGGGCATCCAAGATTTGGTCTATTTTCACTTTGGCTTCCTACATTACCCACATCCACATTATAGAGGTGCCAGTGGGATTTAGCCCTCACTTAATCTCTTAAAATAGATAAGACAGTGATGCAGCAGCGCTTTAATACTTCAGTGTGTCCAGCGCTCTCCCCTCCTCATCTGTACACTCTGCTCAACAAGATCAGAATCCAAAAGATTAGACTTTCACGCTAATACTGTTGTCAACGTCTTGATCACAAACTAGCCGAGCATCTACTCTAACTCGGTACATGTGTGTCGTACAGCAGCATTGCATTCTGGATGTTCGAGTCTCCACTACTTCTACGTTGGATTAATATAACATTGAAAGTTGGTGTAAAAATGGCGAGTGGGAAAAAGCTCTTGCTTTTGTTTTTAAGAGCTAATCGTGAATGAACAGTAACTCACCATTGTTGGCGTGTCTGATGCAGTCCTGGAAAACGGCAAGCCACTTAGTCTGCTCTTTCTCCGTCCTCACACTGAAGTAGTGATGGCGAGCGTAGGGGTGCCACAAGATCAGCAGAAAGCTGAAGGCAAATTTCAGAAACTGGGAACTTTCCGGTTTCGCCTTGGAGTCTAAAATCCAAGCAGAATACACAACACATTAGGCTGGATGGCTAAACAGGAAGTGGTGGCTCAGTGGTTAAGGCTTTGGGCTACTGATCAAAAGGGTAGCGAGTTCAAATCCCAGCACTTCCAAGTTACCACCTGTAACTGCTCAGTTGTATCTTGTCTCCATGTTAAGCCACTTTTGGTAAAAGAGTCAGCCAATTAAGCAAATTTAAACTCACAACAGAGGAACCTGACTTTGATCCACTATTTCCACCACTTCTTGGAATCACATCTACAACACCTGATCATTGACTGTTGAATTAGCTCCACTGCTGTTTGAGGTTTGCATGTACAGGATATCAAGACAGCCTTGTTTGTTAGTGTAAGGTTCTGTGTTAACATTCTCTGCTCTCTCTATCTTATGGGGGTGTTTTTGGGTGTTGTTGGACTGGCCTCTAAATGACTGAATCTCTCTCAAAGACTTACAGCAAATCAGCTAATCCTAGCTAGCTGTTAAGAGTCGATAGCAATGGGATAAAGCTAAATATTCAGCTAGTTAAGGGCGGAGAATGAGTTTTTCTATTCAAGTCACGCAAAAATGCTGATTTAGCTTAGCAATTTTCACATTTTACAGCTACTTCCACAAGATACTTCCAATTTCACCAAGAAACTACGTACGTCATTAATTGTGTTTCAGTCCCGTCCCCCCCCCCCCAAGAGAGAAGCTCAATGGGCATTTTAAAATCTCTCCATGTTTAATGATATTGTTTCAAAGCGTATTTCCAAAAACCTGATATTATCTAGTCCAGGTAAAGACATTTCCATAGATGGCATACAAATGAACTTTGGATATTTGGACAGGATTCAGGCATTTTGGGTAGTTTTGACCTTAAGTGGCATTTTATACAAACGCATATTGGCTGATCATTTAGTGCCGAAATAACTTAATTACATACAATTAACCACCATACATATTGGATTATATTTTTCAATGACCGTTTTAAGAATGAAATGAAACGTGTATTGATGTATGGTTTTGTGGTACGCGTGTCGAAACTGGTACAAGATTACTCCGTATAAAACCAGTTAGTTAAATCAACTGTATTACATTCAATTTGAAGCACTAAATCTACCCAGCTTTGTTTTGACCAGTGATTGCTTTCTAATTTCAGCTACATATCTTCTCAACCCTCACCAGGCAGGCAACTGTTCAGCAGGTCCAGGTACTGATCAATGGAGGTCAGGGCTTTGTATCCAGCAAAATTAATGATTCCTCTGGGATGCAGGCCTCTTTCATAGGCCTGAGGAGGAAGATAATAAAGTTTAGCTTCACACCGCGGCTAGATGACACAGAGAGTGTCATCTAGACTCCATGTAGCACTAGAACACAATTACTGAGTCATCTTTAAATTATGTACAATTTAATTACATAAAGATATTGATTATACTTATAAAAAATGTACTCCTAAGGAATAACAAGCAGAACAGATGCAACTGCACTTTATTCCAAAATGAAACTGGAAGGATATAAGCAGTAACCACTACTATAATATTAGGTCTAGTGACCTCGGAGAATAAAATACAACTATATAAATGAATGATCTGATTTTATATTAGTTTTGTTTGATTTAGAAGTGCAAGAGCTTCCTCACCAATCTGCTGTCATAGAAGCTGATGTTGTAAGAGTTGGCCACATATATGAAGCGGTTCCTCCATTTCTTATTCTCATCCAAATACTGAAACAGGTCTCCAGAGAAGATGGACTTGTCCTGAAGTGGATCCTGAAGCAAAAAAAAAAAAAAAAAAAAAAAAAAAGATTCTTTTTCCACAGCATTTTCCCCTCATAATCTTGTAAAATTTGAGACTGAATGCCATTCTTTCAAATTCAAAATACCAAACTAGATGAAGTCTTGGGGTTTTTTTCCCCTCCAGGGTGGCCTATAATAAGAAATGGGCAGCAGGCCTGGTAGACAAATTGTATGCTATGTACGATTTTGATGTGCTTTTGTTTATGTCTGGTGCTCAAAACCATGACTTGAGATGACGAACGCAGAACCTGGGCAAACTGAGCAGAATTGCGTTACTGAATGTTGCTCTGTATGGCATTGAACGCTCGTTAACTGCGAGGGGAAGCTGGTAGAAATGTGTTTAAGCCAGTGTAACTGCTTTGGTTTCGTGGAAAGTTCAGGAATTAAAATCTGGCACCAATCAATACGATGGTATCCATTTACAAAATGTCACCAAGACTTTTGCTGGAACGCTGGATTATACTTTTAAAATAAATCTGTTCTGGGATCATAAAGGCCCCATGAATTTTTTTTCTTTTTTAAACGCTGGAAGAGACTCAAAACTGAAAAAATTCAGAGACCCTCCCTATGTGTAGATTTCTCCAGATTTTCCCTGTCAGACACTGCATGTTCAGTTGTCTTGCTTATTTTAAAATGTCAGTAAATGCATCATTAATATGAGAACGTGAAATCTAAATTTCCATACTTTTGTTTTTAGTTTTCCAGACATCTTTCCACTAACCCTGTGCTACTATGAATAAACCACACACACACACCTATAAAAACATATAAGGGAGGTGTAGCCATACTGCTGACTCTGCGATTCGTGCACAGGGATTTAATTATCCATACTAAAAAAAAAAAAAAAAAAAAAAAAAAAAAAAAAAAAACAAAAAGGCAGTTTGTACTTAAATTCAACAGATTCCCCCAACTCAGTACACAGAGTTAGGCATAATTTAAGCTTCAGAACAGCACACCTTAACGAACTCGGGGCTTATGGTGACGGGGCACCGACGTGTACATCTGCACATGTGTAAATGTTATTTGATCAGGCCATTTAATTCATGTGTGAAACATGCTCCAATTTCCCTCCACTAGCTGACCAAAGATAAAAGGGACCACAGAGCCATGTGGTTCTTAATGGGTTATTTTTACAGAGAGGGAAAAAAGCCCCCCAACAAAAAACAGGAACAGCCAGATATAGTGGTGCTTGAAAGCTTAGAATGGTCTATATTCGTACATAAATGTGATCTAGAACATAAACAGATTTTCACACAAGTCCTCAAAGTAAAGAAAGAGAACCCAATTAAAGAAATGAGAAAATATATCCCTGTTAATTTCATTTAAGAAACAAATCCAGGTTAATCTGAGATCATTCCATTCCAGTTAGTCAAATTACACAGGAAATAAATGGCTATATATTGAAAAAAACAAAACAAAACAAAAAAAAA
>JAFFST010046222.1:14477-29309 GCA_022414735.1 Noturus placidus | reverse complement strand
AATATATATATATATATATATATATATATATATATATATATATAAAATATAATATAAATATATTTTTTCCCCTCAACATTAACTATTAATTCTACCACGCCATATTCCATCTTGTTAAAGCTCTGCTGCTCAACAGTGGTATTCATGCATGTACATCTCACACCAGTAATATATTTTGAAAAATAGAATATATACTGTATGAACTAATTAATTATTATATTATATATATATATATATATATATACACATACACAAAAAATAAAAAGGCACGAACACATTCGTTACGAATTTCCCAGAGGTTCAAAAAGGCACCAAATACAAGGAATGAAAATGAACCCGAGAACGAGGAGAGTAATCAGATATAAAGAGCCAAGGAAAAAGTTTATTCAAAGAATTTGTAAAAGGTCAGACCAAGAAGTTACCTTGCGGTGTAAGAGCTGGGACTGTATGTTCCCTCCTCCCTCGATCTCGAAGCGGATGCTATTAAAAAGAGCCACTGCATACTGCTGACCGTACACCTTACGGAATTCTGTCATCACCTTTTTGGTATGAGCTGGAACGAACACACACATACACACACACACACACAGAATAAGAACAAAAGTTGGAACCAAACCACAGGCTGACATTGTGCGTTGTTAGTGATTGCACCTGCGTTGTTAGTGATCGCGTATTGTAGGTTAAGAATATAAATTCCAGGACAGGGCGCCTTCTTTTTTTTTTATGATTCATTTATCTTTTAGCTTCTTTTTATAACAATTAGACAAAATAAGACATATGATCCCTCAAGCATAAAGCATTTGTTTTGGCTGCACACATACAGTAGATTTAGAGTGTGACGGACATGGAGCATGGAAAAGGGCCTATTGACAGTCACACAGGCATTACAATGACGTGTGTGTGTGTGTGTCTTTCTGTAGATGTATACATCCTAGCACGGTCTTCAGAAAAACCTCTACACTCCGATCATCAAAAGCTATATAAAAAAAAACCAAACAAAAAAAAAAACACTATTCAGAGAGCTGATCTCATGTTCATGAACCTTAAAAAAAAAAAAAAAAACCAAAGACTTTGATCCGTCATGAGGAGATGATAAAACTAACAACCAGGGAGACAGAACAGAGCAAAACAAGGAGATGAAGACCACTTTAGAAAATCAGTACAGAGCCCAAGAACACAAGACGCGAAAGGTGTTCTAGTGTCCCAAGACGTCAAACTTCCGGGGATGATTGGGATCCGAAACCCAGGATCACGGACAGTGTCAGGAGATGTATGAAGAAGTCTCTAGGCAGTTAGGCAAAGTAATGCCTGAAGGGAGTAAGAGACTAATATTTGCATGCTTGGTGTGGCACTTGCATAACTGCGAAAAGCTATTTATATTTAAATAAAGGCATGAAGCAGGGCATGAGTCTGCCTTGTTTGACGTGGTGCACTTCACGGTTACTCGTAATGTCAGAAACGAGCCTAATATTTCTCAGAGATTACTGCAGAAATGTCCGTGTTTGGATGTGGCTCAGAGCCTAATCATGGCTTGAAGGATGTTCTGGTTTGCTAAAGGTGGACTAGTCAGCTGGTGTGTGTTCAACAGCAGGAAGGAATCGATTGTTAGCAGAGGAAGAGAAGGAAGTCTGTGTGTCTGTATGTGTGAGAGAGAGAGAACTACATGGTGACTCATACAGTAACATCGTTTATCCTCCATTGCCTCACAGTGCACTAATTTAAACATTTTATTGTTCTGTATTTTAGGAAACCGTTCT
The DNA here is from genome assembly GCA_022414735.1 of Noturus placidus. NCBI lineage: Eukaryota > Metazoa > Chordata > Actinopteri > Siluriformes > Ictaluridae > Noturus > Noturus placidus. The sequence continues at coordinate 27,552 of JAFFST010046222.1, read as the reverse complement.
GGATTGCACAATACATTTGAACCAGAACACTCAAGTGTAGGATCTGTCAACACACACACACACACTATTGTAGACTTTACTAAGGATTTATATTGAAAATGTTTGAGAGAGAGAGACTTAATTCCTGTCCGGACGCAGGTTGTCATGCATTTGTCAACTTAGTGGAAAGAGGGTTTACAAACCATCTCTTCTCTTAAAGCCGGCAAACTACAAGGTGGAAAATGAAACAAAGCCAATACGCACAGGACTTCGATCCAGTTGATCCAGAGGAGTAAACTGCATGCATCATGGTACCATTGCTCAGCATTATATTATGTGAGCAGACCTTGAGGTTCTGATCCTTTCAGTCAAGTGGGCACTGTAGCATTAATTTCCTGACAGGTGTGGAAACCAATGTGGTCTTCTACTGTGGTATCCAAGCCGCCTCATGGTACGTTATGTTCGGCATTCTGAGATGCTTTTCAGCTCACCATGGTTATAAAGGGTGGGTATTAGAATGAACATAGACTTCCTGTCAGATCAGGCCAGTCTGGCCATTCTTCTCAGATCTCTGTCATCAACAAGGCGTTTCCCTCCACAGACCTTCGACTCACAAGATGTGTTGGTTGTTTTTTTCGTGCACCATACTGGGTAAACTCTAATTGTGTGTGAAAATCCCAGGAGATCAGCAGTTTCTGAAATACTCAGACCAGCCTCTCTGGTACCAACAACTAGTCCACTGTCAAAATCAAAGAGATCACATTTTCTCCCCCTCCATTTCTTGATGTGAACATTAACTGAAGCTCTTCTCCTGTATCTACATGATTTTATCCATTGTGCTGCTGCCATGACTGGATAATTGCAGGAATTGTGTACGCTGTTAATTATCCATGATTTTGCCATTATCGTGGCATTAAAATTTGGTCTTGCCACAGACCTGTACTCCTTGCCACTGAACGTCAGGTCAACCCAAGCTCTTTCTATGGTCTTCCCAAGGTCAGTACTGCGGGAGGTGTAAAAATTCTCATTAATAGCCAAATTAATTACTTACTTTACTCAAGCGCTCTAGATATTCTCCAGACACTTTAATACCAGTGTGTGTGGGTGTGCTGATTCAGCTGCCCACTGCGTCATTACCTCTCTAGGGGATGCGCTTCAATAACAAATACAGACCTAACATGTGTGCTCCGTCCCGCTCCATTAACTTCACTATAGAAAGGGATGACTGACCTGCTCTCCCTCATACCTGCAGTCTGAGTCAGCACAATTTCACTCATCTGCTCTCATACACAGATTTAGTGAGTGCCACAGATGTGTAATGAAAAAGCAAGCATGACAGATAGAGCTACTGTAGTAGAAATTGCTGAAAACTTTAATGTGCTGTGATAGAAAGCTGTCAGAACACACAGTGCATCGCAGTTTGCGGTGTACGAGACTGCGTAGCAGCAGACTGGTTCAAGCGCCCATGCTGACCCCTGTCTGACGTCGAAGCATCTACAATATTCACATGAGCATCAAAACTGGACCATGGAGCAGTGGAAGAAGGTGTGCTGGTCTGATGAATCACGTTTTCTTTTACATCGCGTGGATGGGTGTGTGGCACCAGGATGCATTATGGGAGGAAGGCAAGACAACGGAGGAAGTGTGATGCGCTGAACAATGTTTTGCTAGGAAACCTTGGGTCCTAGCATTCATGTGGATGTTACTCTGACATGTACCACCTACCTAAACATTTCTGCAGGCCAAGTACACCACTTAAAGGCAACAGTATTCCCTAATTTCAGTGTCATCTTTCAGCAGGATAATGCTCCCTGCCTCACTTCAAAAAATTGTTCAGGAATGATCTGAGGGACTTGACAAAAAGGTGTTGACTCGGTCTCAAAATTCCCCAGATCTCAATCCGATCAAGCATCTGTAGGATGTGCTGGTCAAACAAATTCGATCCATGTATTCCACACCGCGCAACTTACACGACTTGAAGGATCTGCTGCAAATGTTTTGTAGCCAGATACCACAGCACACCTTTAGATGTCTTGTGGAGACCATCATGTGCCTCGACGGATCAGAGCTGTTTTGGTGCCACTATATGGACCTACACAATATCAGGCAGGTGATTTTAATGTTATGGCTGATCGGTGTATGATTAATTCCCCCACCGCTACTGGGTGCAGCACAGATTCATACTCTGAGGGAGGTGGGTGAACAAGAGAGAAATAGTAAAGAGCTCACTGTTACATATGTCATGTTACCCAGGCATGTTCATACCTGCTTACCTCCGCTCTCTTGTCTATAGGCACACTGCTCTAATGAGTTCAGTGTATGAGGGATACCTGCAGGTCCTGGTTGGAATTTCCAGTGTTAAATGGGCCTTTTAATCTACTGGCCTAGCGTGCATCCAACCCATCCTTACAAACTAAAGCCCAGAACACACACTGTCAAGTCAACTGGCTTTTATCATTTCAACCATATACAGCTGGTAGATTTCACTCAAACAAAAACAACGTTCCTCCAGGACCACGGTGCTACATAAAACAACACACTAACCACCTGAGATGACGTTCTACAGAAAATGCACGTGCAAAAATCTCAAGACAGTACAATGCAAAAGAATAATAAAATAATTTTTAAAAATGCTATGAATATAAACAAACATACTAGAACAGTATTCAGCAGATTAGCTTATACCATACATGGACATAGCAGTTATTTCGGTAGCAGCCAGGTATAGTGTATAATAGCGACAATAAATTAAACAATAGTTTTAGAAGTACAGTAGCAGCAAAAGTACAGACGTAGCAGTAGTCAGTACAGAAAGGTGCAAAAATCGCAAGGGGAGTGGGATGGTTTTCCATTCAGTACGAGTGTGTATGTGTCAGTCCAGTCTCTGAGTATTGAGTACTGATTATTATCCCTCTGCTCTGACTGAAATATTCAACAATTCATCCAAAACCAGCATAATCTCTTCCTGAACTGCAGAAATAAATCTGTAATGTCAATTCAAACTATCGCCTCAATAAAAATTGCATTTAGCTTTCATATCGCCATTAGTATGTCATCTAATTCAGTTGCAGTCTGATACAATCATTTAATTGTTAATGATTATCCAGGAAAAGACCGCTCCCATCAGAAAAGTTTCCTCGTAGGATAGAGGTGTTCAGTCAAGAAAAACTTTCTATTGATTAGTGAGGTCAAAGTTTAGCCTCTGGTCATTGGTCCTGCCTGGAGTGTCAATGTAATGCACACAAACAAAGCAATACATCTATGCTAGAAGATTATACTGTACTCGTGAATTTTGGGGCTGACAACAAATGTTTGGATAGGACAAGATGTTATTTTTGACTTGGAGAGAGAGCAAGAGAGCACGAGAGAGAGAGCAAGAGGACATTTACTGCCATGGTTCTAAACACACGTAACCACCACAGAAAACAGAAAAACACAGCTTGAGCACATTTCATTGGCCTTATCTTTAAGCTTCCTTGTCAACACTAAGGAGCTGCTAGAACACCAACTGCAAAACTAGTGTACACTTCCCAGCAGCCACATCACTGAGACTCGGATGTGTAAAACCTGAAGTTCTTGCCAATTTACCCCCCCTCAGTCAAGGAGCTCACTAAAACATGCCTGTACACGCGGGGGTTCAGACTGACACCGGTGAGACTCGCTAGACAAACACACTGCTCTGCATTATAACAAATTGGTTTAAAATATCATATTAGCACCAATTCTAGTGAGCACAAAGACATTTAAAAACACAGAAGCACCAATTCACTTCACAGGGGTTTATAGGATGTCAAAGTTTCGAGTCAAGAAATTTGTTTTATATGTATTCTGAAGAATTGTGGTATTATACAATATAAGACCTTAATTCGATCCACAAAAAGGACACCTTTAGATGTTCGGTGAAAGAAAAAAAAATGTAAAAATCCAGAGTGACTTGAATATAAATGTTTATAATTAACACGTGACCTTCAATTTATCAATCCGTCAATCTCCTATACCGCTTTATCCTTTTCAGGGTCACAGGGAAACCTGAAGCTTATCCCAGAGAGCATGGTGCACAAGGCTGGGTACACCCTGGACAGGGTTCCAATCCATCGCAGGGCACAATCACATACATATTCATTCATACACTACGGACACTTTGTACACGCCAGTCAGCCTACCATGCAGGTCTTTGGACTGGAGGAGGAAACCGGAGTACCTGGAGGAAACCCCTGCAGCGCAGCACTGGGAGAACATGCAAACTCCACACACACAGAACCACGGTGGGAATCGAACCCCAGGTGTGAGGCGAACGTGCAAACTACTAAGCCACCGAGCGCCCACCTTCAATTTATTTTATAACAAAAGTCTATATAATTAAATTCTTTATAATTAAGATTCTTTATGCCATTTTAAAAACATTTATCTCCATTACCCACAATGCTGTTTGACTACCTACTGATAGTAGTGATGGTGGGATGCAATTCTCACTTCATCCCTACCTAATAAGATTGATGCAGCAGTGAATTAGTCGAAAAAGTTGGATTTCTCAGTATTATGGCGTTGAATGTTACGGGACAGTATAGTGGATGAGAAAGCCATCTCCTGCTCTTTTGTTTTTACGAGCTAATAATAAAACCCGGTGCTTGGAATCATTGAAATTCTTGGTCGTATTAAAACACCAGTGCCACAGCGCTTACAATGTCCTCCTGTGCCAAACCACAAACTTCTCACGGGAATAACGTTACTAACTAATAAGCACTAACCGACATATCAGCACCAGAATTACTCGTAGATTAAAAAACACACCTCAAACATTTACTTTAAGGAAGAGCAGTACCCACTTAAAATTGACCACAGTGTCTTTTTAAAGGCCATTTGACATATAGACATCTCCAATCATGCTCCACTGGATACTCAATATTCATACTGTTCACACCGTCCAGGATGAACCCAAGCAGTAACGTTCTGGATATTTGGAATATCATGTTTATTCATTCGAGTGTATTCATCTGCCAGAGGCTTTTATTCAATGTGTATTTACAAGTGATGCACTTCTACTCAACAAAAGTGCAGAATGAAGCAAGTGTATAAACAAGAGAGGGAGTAGCAACTAACCACAATAGCTGGATTAAGTGCTAGTATGCACGAGTGGTATAAATACTGATCACAAAGCAAAAAAAAGTCAAGATTAGAGAGTCATGTTATTCCACAATACACACTTAACAATAATAAGTGTAGTATGATTAATATCTAGTATGAGGACACTTGGATAGATAAACTAAAACTGGTGCTGGTGTTGGTGGTGTTTTTGCATCAATGAGGCAAGACATAAGTGATTATAAAGCAAGTATTAAAGACAGGATTAAAGACAGTACTGGTAGGTAAATTAAAAAAAACTCACCCCTGGTACTGTACGTGTTTAAAACCATCTTTAAATCTACAGAAATAATGGTACCAAAGTGTACTTTTTTTTTTTACTTATTGTTTGGAAGGTGCCATGAAGGACATATCTGTTGTAACTTTAATTTGCATCTGGGAAGGTGCTTTAAGAGAACTGCTTCAGAGGTGAATTAGTGGTCCTTAAGGGCCAATTATGTACCTTCCATGTATGTATTCTTCTTTCCAGGTGAATGAGAATGCTGAAAGTAAAAAGTGTACCCTTGATGGTATGACACCAGTGATAAGAAGAAGAAATATAATTTGATACCATTATTATTTCTGGGATTTTAGTAAATTGATGGCATTTGATAGACAGACATTTCCCATATAATTACCATGACTGTTTCATGGTGTGTGTATATTTATTTATATTTATCTCCTATTCCACAGGGTGGAATACCTCTGATGAACCAGGAACAGCATCCACCTGTAAGTGGGTGTGTGTGTGTGTGTGTGTGTGTGAGAGAGAGAGAGAGAGAGAGAGAGAGCCTTACCTGTAATTACCTGTCGCCTTCCCTCGTCCAGGTGAGTGGAAACTACATCCCCCATGGTGAAGATACTATTACCAAAAAAAAAAAAGGAAAAAATAAGGAAAAAGATCCAGAGAAACGAGTCCTTGCAATAAGAGCGAAAAAATGGATTAATATTAGAAACTATTCAAAAACTCAAAATATATCTTCTCCTCTTCGCCTTCCATGAGAACACACCAGACTCTACAGATCAGCAAACTCCAACAGGTGTGTGATGAAATGTAGCCGAAATCAACAGCCTCTTCTTTCACTATAGAGTAATGGGAAAGGTGGCTTTACTCTATTGAACACGCAGTGCTGATCAATTACAGCTGAGCTGAGCTGAGCGCTCTCTCTCTCTCTCTCTCTCTCTCTCTCTCTCTCTCTCTCTCTCATACTCACACACTAGTCTAACGTGTTCAACAGGGTTGCCATATATAAATCTTTTCAACCTATCTCAGTCCAGTAGTAATTGCAATATCATTCACCATAAAGCAACTCTCAGAACAATCCCAAATTCTGAAATTTCCAGCAAAAATTTTCAATAAGACAACTTCCGCAGTACAAATGTTTTTACAAAGCATCCAAAATTCAATAAGAGCAACCTGGCAACCCTATGGTTAACCTGGTGGGTGGGTGGGCGTGGCTTAGGGTTGTGGCGCAGTATGCGGAAGGGAACGCCCTAATTTTGTAATTTCTTTCTTTTTCTTTTTTTTTTTTTTATCCACACGGCTTCTTGTATTTATTTGTAAGAATTAGTGTCTGCACGTTTTGAGTTGGAAGTTGGGAAGAATGATTAGATTTTTATATACCAGCTGTTTTTGAAAATAGGACTATCTGGTAAAACAACATCAAAAACAAAAATATGATTTGTGTAGTTTATATATTAAACGATTATTTGTTTTCAGAAACACAACTGACTCAAATGGATTCACTGCATGAGTTAAGCAATTTTAATTGGATTTAAAGATAAAGGTAGGCTATTCAGTTAGATGGCGTATACGCGAGTTTTGGAAATAAGATACTGACCTCTGGTGGACAAATGTGGTTTAAAACGCTATTGATTTAAAAAAAAAAAAAGAAAAAATGTACACTACACTATAATCTAAATATTTAATTCTAAAGCGAATGAACAATGAATTAAGTTTAGGTCGTTACTAAAATCACCATCTCATATCTAAATGATGTTTTTTTAATGTATATTATGTGTCAATATAGCCAGCTTGTTAATCGGAAAACATCTAACCATCTCTCTACCATCCCATAATTATCTGGCTTTGAGCCATCAGCATTGTTGGAGAAGCAGGACAGAGCAACGGCACTACTGCTATGGAAGACCAAAAGTATCAAAAGCACCTTTAAAAAAAAAACAAACAAACAAAAAACGCCTTCTTCACATACTAACTACAGTCTGTTCCAAAAGTCTCCATACATTGGTGGAAATTTAACAGTCTTGGCGAAGTGTCTTCCAAAAATTTTCAAACGTTTCATACTAATTTTTCAAACAAAAGTATTGAAATCATTATCGTTGCTGGGTCGGGAAGCCGTCGCAAGGTTGCGATGGACTTTAAGGCGAGCACATCAAACACGACATTGTCGCCAAACTTATTAATAAATTCAAAAGGACTGGAAGTGTTGCAGATGTCCATGAAGATCCGCTGACGAAGACATAACCGACGTGGTGCTGGCAAACACTGTCCTCTATATATGGAGACTTTTGGGACACCCTGAATATTGAGATCTGTCCATACATAATACATGTTACATTAACAATACTTTAATAGACTACTTAAAAATGAACATTCCAATTTCATAGATATTGTAAATGTACAATTCAGTTAGAAAGATGTTCATAGACATGTGCTATAAAACAGAATGCAAAATATTGCATAACTGGGTGCCATTTTTTTCCCCATTTAGAATAGCAAAAATCCATTTTCTCCTGCCTACCTAATGTAGGCCTAACTAAAGAAACATGGAACAGACATTGCATGGATCTGGCAAGAAGATGAGTTATCAGGGGTGGACTTTACCATCAGGCAAAGGTCGGCAATTACCTTGGGTCTCAAGCTAACAAGGGCTCCATTTCTATATTTTTCCCAGGGGCCCCAAATCACTAAATCCAGGCCTTTTAAGTCATAGAACAGCTCACAAAAATATTTGTAGTAATCTATGTAGCTAGTGAAATAACTTAATATATAGCACTAAGCAGTGTTTTCTTGACTCTTTTTCTTGACTCTTTATTAATGCATAACAGTAATGGTTAGTTTGTGGATTTTTGCCCAATTTCTCCCCAAACCGTAGTCCATCCATCCATCTTCTATACTGCTCTATCCTTTTCAAGGTCACTGGGAACCTGGAGCCTATCCCAGGAGCATCGGGCACAATGCGGGGTACACCCTGGACAGGGTGCCAATCCATCGCAGGGCACAATCACATACACACTCACACACCCATCCATACACTACGGACACTTTGGACTCACCAATCAGCCTACCATGCATGTCTTTGGACCGCAGGAGGAAGCCGGAATACCCGGAGGAAACCCCTGCAGCACGGGGAGAACATGCAAACTCCACCCACACAGAGTGGAGGCGCAAATCAAACTAAGCTCCTTCAGATAAATAATTCACATAAATGCATATGATTGGATATGCATACCATAGAGAAAAAAATGAGCTGATTCATGTTTTTAAACACAAAATAGAGTGCTGAAATAGTTAGTCAGGTCTGTATCCAGACTCGTCTCCACTTCACAACCCCTGACCTATGTCATCTTGTTCACTGTCCAGGTTGTAATAACTTGCACACATTTTCCCCCATTTGGCCTTCCATATCGTAGACAGCATCCTGTAAGGGAGGTGCTGCCGTGCAGTGACGTTTCCAGCCAGCCTCTCTCTGCAGTGAGCTGCTCTCTGAGGACGCTATCCACACGCACACGTACACACTCACTCTGACACACAAACACAGGAGCGCAATAAAGCGCAGGAAGGAGAAGGGAGGAGAGGCAGAGAGAGGAGTATTGCGTTAGCGTTCAGCAAGAGCATCATGGCACCCATTGGATTAAAGGCGGTGGTCGGAGAAAGTAAGAATCTATGAATTTATTTCATTCATATATATATCTATATATATATATATCTATATCTATCTATCTATCTATCTATCTATCTATATATATCTATCTATCTATCTATCTATCTATATATATCTATATCTATCTATCTATCTATCTATCTATCTATCTATCTATATATATATATATATATATATATATATATATATATATATAATGTTTTTGAATCAAATGCGTTGCAGGTGTTGTGGACGTGCGCGTCCTCGGCGGTCCTTCATGCGCATTTTGGTGGCCGTTTCCATGGATGCTGTGAACTAGTGATGTTGATTGAATTGAGATATTTTTACTGTTATTCGTGCAAACACAGATGGGATTTAAAAAAAATCTTTAGATAAAATAAAACCAACACCCTCTGTAGTTTGATGTATAAAGAAATCAGAAATCAGATTCCAAGAAATACATTAGTATAGACTATATTATTATTATTATTATTATTATTATTATTATTATTATTATTATTAATCAGTATAGGCTATAACATATGTTTCATGGTGTGAGTCAAAATGTGAAAGATTACAATTGAGCTCCTTTTTTTTTCTTCCTTCCTCCCCCGGATACTGAGGATAGATGGCGGAATGGTGCAGGTGGTTGGTGGATGGAAAATGCGCATCTCTCTGATGCCTGCTATTTCCTTTCTTTGCTCCCCTTATTTGTCTGCTCATGCATCATACAAGGACTAATGTGCAAGTTCATACAGGAATAATATAACACACTGTCGATGTGGCCTTTTCTCATATCAGCCCTGAAATCAAGCATCCACACCACATACAGCAAGCATCATTGCAGAAACGCTGCTTTTAACTCCGCCCTCTTTCCCCTCCCCCCCTCTCCATTATGGACCCGAGGCCTTAGAATTGCACTCAACATCCTTTATAAATATTCTATAAGCTATATCATGTACTGTACTGAGAGATCATGAATGATCAGACTGACCTGGCTCAGACATCTTCACATTTTCATATCCAATTCATCATGGCGTCTAGGCATGTTTTGAACGTTTTCAGCAGTAAATCAAGTCCCAACCCTGATGCCCTTTATTTTTATGAACACAGTGACTGAAATGAAGTTAAATAATAATAATAATAATAATATTAATAATAATAATAATAACAATAATAATAAATTAATAAATAACACCCATTCGTTTTTTTAAACGTGCTGATTATTTAGTTATAATACTTATAAGGAGTTCTAAATGGAGTAAAATGGAGTTCTAAATAACGCTCATGCAGAAGAAGGAATCGGTTTGTTTGAAATGCGATGTTTTTTTCCGCAGTGAGCACCTCCACGCCTTTATTAGTGTTGTGCGTTAGATTAACGTGGTGCTTAATCTTCATTACGTGTCATAATGGCACGGCTCTTTCGCTTTCTCTTGCCTCGTATTACATGCACTACATATACAAACATCTCCTGTCAAGAAAAGGTTCTTTTTTTTTGTTGGTGTTTTGTTCGAGTGAACACGGAGAATCGATTCTCATGCACGAGGGAATCGGATGGAGGGGGGTGTTCATCTAAGGACAAAACTAGCACAGTCTAGCTAAAACTCAAGCTTTGTTTTTACACCATCTGGATGTGTTCATGTGCACCAGGGGTGCTGTAAAGGAGGGATGATTCAGGGGGATCAGTGGCCATGGAATGGGATGAAAAGTCCAAATCAAAATAGGTGTTAAAAATCGCGCCTTAGTGATATAGACACCAATACTATAGTATGTCTAGAAAAAATGTTATGCAGTTACAAAGTAGTTTTGGGGAGATTTAAATTTGATAGTTTATCATTTCCAGGATTTTATTTTGTTGTAAGGATTCATCCTATACTTGTCTTGTGTTCACCCAATTAAATGCTCTCTAGAAAGTGGTGGTAGGTCTTGCGCTGCATAGCAGCTCACTAGGAGCAATGATAGTTTGCTAGTACATTTTTGGTTATGCAACTTTAGCAGGTTTTCCTCGTAGCTCTGGGGTTGGGGTTTGAATCTCGCCTCTGCCTTATACGTGCTCTCCCCGTGCAGGGAGAGTTTCCTCCAGGAACTCTGGTTTCCTCCCCCAGTCCAAAGACATGACCTGTAGGCTGATTGGCATTTCCAAATTGTCTGTAGTGTGTGAGTGTGTGGGCGATTGTGCCCTGCGATGGGTTGGGACTCCGTCCAAGGTGTCCTCCGCCTTGGGCATCTCACTGAGATAGGCTCCAGTCTCCCTGGATGGATGGATGGATGGATCGCTCCGCACACTATTCCCTTTTCCAACCATCCCTTGGCAGACAAAGAAATGTTTGGCTTTTTCCATTTTGAAGACGGTGAATTTGCGATTATGTAACAGGCATTTTTCAGAGGAATGTTTCAACAACTTGAGGCTGTCTAATGCCAGAATGTCTTGCTACCTCAGACTGATCGAGAATGCGATACACTATATATCTTTATACACTATTGGGGTAGGCCTATATTTTATTTGATCAAGTAGCATAATATTTAACTAACCCTAACCCATTAGCTATAAACCTGCCATTCAAGCCTACCTATGTTCCCGGTGTTGACCCTGCAACTCTCTGTAGACCTTGGTGTAAACATGTACAGCATAATTCCAAAAACACATGGCAACTCTAGGATCTAGGATATCATCCTTATTCAGGTCGACTACTGTTTTTGCTTGTGACTGTGCATTGTCTAGTGTTCGTAGCAATATAGTAGCAATAGCTTCTAAAGCTAACTAGTTAAAAAACAAATAAAATAATGTTCTAGTCAGTGTGAATATTGCTTGTGTGTGCTAGGATTTATACTAGCTTCATTAGCAAATTAGCACAGAAAAGCTAAATGTGCTAGCTATGTGCACTCACCAGAAACACCAACAAACTCTGCTACTTCCTTCTGAGCTTTATTTTACTTTGTGATGTATAATTTCTAGACACATTTAATGAGAGGTGGTAAATGACAGGATACGGTGAAAATATGTACACTTATAAGATTTTCTTCCATTTTTGCGCCACAAACATCAAATAGGAACTACTTGCATGTACGAACAAAAGTTGTGAGTGGGAAACTGAAGAAAAGCACCATAGGATTGGTCTATTGGTCTATTGAGCCAGTTGCTTGGAGTTGTTGCATTACTGAATCATACCTAATTTACATAGAATTGAGAAAATCAATCAAATTTAACTTGACGTTGTTTATTACAATATCATGGACCTCCTGGCTATGGCTCACAGACCCCTAGGGGGTCCCTAGAGCACACTTCTGTATGGAACCATGTACTGTATGTAGGCTATGAGCTTATTAAAGAGATCATTTTGGCTTCAGAGGTGGTTTGCTAAGAGCTACTATTGCAGATGTAACAAACTAGCACAAGTAGGACTGTCTCAGGACGTTGAGATTTTAGAAGTACACTTCGTAGGATGGCTGTGTTGTTAAAGGGCAGTGGTGTTGTCAATGGGAAGACCTGTTATTTTGGAGGAAATGACAGTAACCTTGGTGTGAGTTTGTAATGGTGAACTTGGTGAACAAGGAGGCTGAACAGTACATTTGAACGGGTTGGAAAAGTATTTTTATTTATTGTCAAAAGTGCATACTTGAATACTTTGACTTAGCTATAAACCAAATGAAAACTTGTTTTTCGTAAAGGCAATAAGTCGTTGGGTTTTTTTTTTTTTGTTCATTTTCTGGTTGTTGAACCTTCTTGTTCACTGAGCAACTATGAATAAAAAAAACAATATCTCAGAGCTGCTTGTCCTGGGTATCTCTGCTATTGATTGGCCCGCTCCTGATTTGATTACATACACTTACATAAACAGTAATGACATTTAAATGCTGTAAATCTAAAATATAAATCGAAATGAGTTGACAGTCTTCAGGAACACAACTACAGTGTTACTATTTCTTTATTATTCTAGTCCAGAAATGACACAATAGATATTCCATCAAAATAATTATAGTCATAAACATCTTGTCCTGTTATGAATTAATAGCTTTAACTGAAGATAGTACCTAAGGCTTCTTGACTGTTGGGATTTATACACATATGACATGGGGGGGGGGGGGAATTA
>JAFFST010046221.1:16191-23691 GCA_022414735.1 Noturus placidus | reverse complement strand
AGGGCCGGAGTGTGAATTGGCAGGGGTGCATCAATTAGAGCGCAGCCAAAGCTCAAGCTAACGATAAGGCGAACGGATGATAGAGAGGTGTAATCTTCATTAGAGGCGTATAAAAAAATATGACTATCTCACAAAGACGTGGCAAATGAGAGTGTGGCAGGGGGCACGGAGTGAGATGCCTCCACTTACAGCAGACTCATCCCAAAGTACTTAAGACTTTATCACCGGCGGCAGACTGTACAGCGTTCTGTTAAAAAGACATTCATTTAATGTTATTTTAAATAAATGGATTTCTCCTGGGCCCTATACTGCGCTCACCTATGGATAATAGTTTACACTGTGTCTCATTCACCCATTCACACACACACACACACACACACACACACACACACACACAGACACCAATGGTAGCAGAGCTGCATGCAAGGCGCTAACTTGCCATCAGGGGCAGCTTAGGGTTCAGTGTCTTGCCCAAGGACACTTCGGCATGTGGAGTCACGTGTGCCGGGAATCGAACCACCAACCCTACGACTCAAATCTCATTCAGTCATCATTTATTCATTCATTTAGCAGACGCTTTTATCCAAAGCGACTTACAAATGAGACACACTCACACACCAATGGGAGCAGAGCTGCATGCAAGGTGCTAGCTTGCCATCGGGGGCAACTTAGGGTTCAGTGTCTTGCCCAAGGACACTTCGGCATGGGATCACCCGGGCCGGGATTCCAACCACCAACCCTACGATTAGTGGATTAGTGGACGACCCGCTCTACTGACTGAGACACAGTCACCCTAAAAAGCCCCAGCAGTCACGCCACTGTACGTTCAACTGCGTGAGATCTAGATGTTTCTCCTGTCGTGAAGTTTTCCCGTAATTAAAATGCAGACGTCGTGACGATAAACGAAGTAACAAACTCTCTGACATTTAATGCTTTGTGCCAGTTAGCACAGCTCTTTGATGTCGGGCTGCAGAGAAACGTACCCACCTTAATAAGGTAAGATATTAAAGTGCACATGTGTGAAGAGTGTTCACAAGTGTCTGAGAGCAGTGGGCGAGCTCAGAGGCAGAAAGGAATCTGATTACATTGCGTTCACCTATCCAAACAAACCCCATCATGTGAACATTGTGCATCCAAGCGCACAAGCAGCTCCAGAGCACACACAGCCAATCTTACACCATTTACGTGTATACTGGGCGGGGGGGGGAACGACAATCTGCCCTATTGAACGGCTTTGTCCCCTTAGGCCAAACCGAAATGGTAATGTGCGGCGCGTTTCCAACGAGCCGAGGTCTCCTTTACATTTCTGTGGAGAAAAGAAAGGGAGAAGCGCCGACCAGTACAGGTTTCAAGATCTCATAAACCTGTGAAGAGAACCGGCGGAGCGGATGAATTCGCAACGCCACAGTGCAATTAAAACCCCATTCGATTTGAGCGCACACCGTCCATCTGTCAACGGGAAACAAAAGCTGAGGAGATGCATTATTAGCGAGTCCCAGCTCGCGCTCGTTTGCTTGTGGAGTAACGCACACACTGGAAGTGGCTCATGTTAAAGGGCCTGAGCTGGGCAAAAAAAATAAAAATCTTCTTGAACACATTGCAAAACTCTGCTGCAATCCAGTGACAAAGTGGACTTCCTATAGCGCTTAGCGGTCATGAAATCAACACGGGGACTGATTTACAGAAGTCATAGGTTTGCACATGGAGCGGTGTTTAGTCCATTTCAAAAGCAAATAGAGATGCGTGTGAGAGCAGTACCTGTATTACACATTTCTGGGTCACATAGTACCACATGCAGTGTGAGCTGGAGGAGACATGTCAGCCCAAATGCATGGATTTTGGCAGAATAGGTCTCACTTAGCTATATATATATATATATATATATATCCATCCATCCATCCATCCATCCATCTTCAACCGCTTACTCCTGTTCAGGGTCATGGGGAACCTGGAATCTATCCCAGGGAGCAACGGGCACAAGGCGGGGTTATACCCTGGACAGGGTGCCAGTCCATCACAGGGCACAATCACACACACATTCATACATATATATATATATATGTGTATAGCGCCCCTGGAGTAGAGAGGGCTAAGGACCTTGCTCAAGGGCCCAACCGTGGCAGCTTGGCAGCGCCGAGTCTTGAACCTAGGACCGAAACTGTATTGGGTTGCGGCATTTCATAGCAGGCTTGCTTATATATCAATCATCATGCCAGCTGTAAGATCTTGGCGTACTTACTTTTATATTTACGGACATTGAATGAAGACATACACAACATTTAACTAAATGTCACCACACACACACACACACACACACACACACACACACACACGCACAATATTTCCAAAGTCATGACTCTGGTGTCATCATCCCATAAGAGTATTCAAAGCTATAATTAATTATTAGGTCTTTGCAGCCATGAGTTCTGCAGCTGTGCATGCTTGACTGAATCACTGTAGTGTTCTTGGTTCTATTAAGATCCAAAATGTCGCACATAATCCTATTTGTCCACTTCAGAATCTGGCAGATAAAGATCCTTATTATGTGCGAGGAGGTTCAAGGGAGCGCATCTCAGTGCTTTCAGCCTAAAAACGTGCGATCGACTTCAAAAGGTGGAAGAGGACATCCATTTCAAATCAGAAATGTAGCTGGGATCTCGACGCGCCTTAAACTACAATACATCTCCGCTGATTAAAACACATCAAAGCCTCGTCATTTGTTCCTCTGAGCAATATGGGTGGATTTTAATTGCAAAATGTTAAACCTCACAATTAAAGGCTTTGTGCTACTTAAAGCTAGCTCAAACAGACACCAAAGGACAGGCATACAAATGAGATGCAGGGAAACACAGCATGCGCGAGCGGAGGGAATTAAGCGCTGGCTTTAAAAGCTCGCTGCAAAAATGATAATGCTTCAGATTCATCACCGTGTGTCGTGAGAGTGTTATGGGAAAAAAAATCAGCCAACAGATTGCACTTTCATGAGCTCCTGTCCTCTCCCGACTGAAGGAGATTCTTTAAACAGAGACAGGCAAACTGCGCAGAACAAGGAGACATCAACCTAGTGCGCTTACCGCGAATAAAATAAATAAATAAATAAATAAATGAATAAACACGGGACATTTTATAGCAACACCGCTCCAAAACTGGAAACATCCTGCCAACGCAAACAGGTAGTCAATTTAGAGTCGACGGATGAGATAAAAGACTACTGACTTGCTACTCTGTTGCTGCAATTAGATTAGCGCGCACTACAGAGAGCCTCGGCAGACAAACACCAATACACAAGAGCTTTACAAGAAGCCCGGTGGATATGAAAAAACAACTACTGCAGCTACTCGTGAAGCGGGACGGCGAGCAAAAAGCCCGTGGACTTTCTGACCGGTTTGTTCAGCGCTACAGATCAGACACGGCCAAATGAATCTAATATCCGATAGAAAAGCGTGCCATGTTAGAGCAGCAGTGGGGTGCGGGGGTCGTGTCGTCAGAACCTCAATCTAGTATTACTGAAGACGTTCAGAAGGGTTCGGAGAACAACGCAGTGCTTCGCTGGTCAGTGTTTTGGTTATTTACATTTAATCATTTAGCAGACGCTTTTATCCAAAGCGACTTACAAATGAGACACACTCACACACCAATGGTAGCAGAGCTGCATGCAAGGTGCTAGCTTGCCATCGGGGGCAACTTAGGGTTCAGTGTCTTGCCCAAGGACACTTCGGCATGGGATCACCCGGGCCGGGATTCCAACCACCAACCCCACGATTAGTGGACTAGTGGAGAACCCGCTCTACTGACTGAGTACATGGGCACGCACTCTTACGGACGAACACGTTTATGGTCTTTCAATGGATTAAAAGACTTGTTGTTAAGGTGGACTGTTTAGGGACGGACAACTGGAACATAAATACATGAGTGTAGAGTTTTCGGTTCGACCGAAGTAGTCACAACTTTACACGTTTCGTAGTTGAAATAAGAGTCGCGGAGCGTTACGGATATGAAACGCTAAACCGGGTCAGCTGTGGATCAGGTGGTAGAGCAGGTGGTCCACTAATCGTAGGGTTGGCCTACATGACTCCACCCACATACACTGAACCCTGAGTTGCTCCCGATGGTGAAATAGCGCCTTGCATGGCAGCTCTGCTACCGTTGGTGTGTGTGTGTGTGTGTGTGTGTGTGTGTGTGTGTGTGTGTGTGTGAATGAGACACAGTGTAAAGCGCTTTGGATAAAAGTGCTATATAAGTGCGCCATTTACCGTTTAGCACAAAAGATTCACGAGAACTGTCTGCATGTGTGTCTAAGAGTTCACCCTCACATCAGTCTTCTTATACATCTCATCGGATCATGTGATCTAATGCTTCGCTCAAAGCTAACGCTTTCCTAATCGACATATCGTTACATGTTCGATTTCAACTCTGACCTCTAATATCACGCCCCGCCGTCGCTAATTCCCATACCCGCTAAAAACACCTAACGCGCATTAATTAATGCGTTCAACCAGTCACCGAGGGCATCTCACAGACCCAAATTCACCCCCCTCCCCTCCCCTCCCCCCAACCCCCCGCGCCACCTCGGCAACGAAGTTTAGATCTGATTGTCAGAAGTGCGATTCTCATATCCCTTAAGAGTGTTAAAGAAAAAACACTCCAATCCAGGGCTGGACGAGAGCAGGGCAGGGAAGGACGCTCAGTGGGACGTCATGTGGGTGACGAGAACGTGTGACCTCTCATTTTATTCTTTAATAAAGTCGTACCCAGGTGTCCTCGAGGCCTTTCAGTTGCCTGGGGCTCTTGAGCACGAAACAGTAGTCTACTCGACCGCCCTCCTTCTTCCCCTTCCCGTTCCCCTTTCCCTTTCAGTCTACACAAACACATTCACATTGTCTCAGTACACAAGTCTGTTCTGGAGATCAAGCCCCTCCTCGATCTCTGCTGGCGAAACCTGTTTCATTGCCTCACCGATCGACTTTCAGACCTCGCTTTCTAACGGCCATTGTGCAACGCCTCATGTGAAGAAACCCTCTGGGCTAGGCGCATCGACATGCCATCTCTGCCACGGCTGTCAGATCGCTCTGTGGTTACAGGGTTTGAGAAACCCGAGGCCAGATGACTCGCCGCCCCGGTAGCCGAGCGCACACGACGTGACGCAACGTCCGCCGGTTTGGCAACATCGCTACGATTTTACACTCGGAACTCAAAAGCGTCCACGTTAAAAAGCGCGCCCGCACTGCTCGTCTATTTATTTATTTATTTATTTATTTATTTATTTATTTTGTCGTTTGCAAAACAATTAGCTTAAATATGTTCAGTTGACAGGCTGCGAGCTAAACTTGCCCCGGGCGGGTCATTTTTCAACTTGATACACTGATCCGAATACAAACACAGAGTCGGGCCCGAGACTCCGTTGTGCAAATGATCTGGGTGTGATACTTTCATAACTTCCTGCACAAAAGGAGCCCTGTGGCGAGTCTCTCGACAGGCAGGCGGGTCAGAAAAAAAAAACACACTCGGGTTATCGGGATGTCTCGCGGCCATTTCTTTAATTAGCTTTCATAATCCGAGTCGTGATAACGTCACGGGATTGACGGACGGAGTCTTGAAAGGACGGTGGGAAGTTAAATAAAGTCGCCTTTTTTTTTTTTCCCCCCCGAGTCTGAAAATAAACGTCTTTTACTGACAGATGAAAAGATTCTTCTGACTGTGTGCTGAAGCAGAACGCACACAAAAACCCAAACCCGACCCGCCCACACACCTGTCAAATCGTCCCCATTAGCAGAGAAAGCGACGAAAGACTTTTTTGTTTTGTTCTTTTTTAAAATAAATACATAAATAAATAAATAAATAAATAAAACGTTACAAAACGACGATGCGTACTTCAACGCCGCTCTCCTTTTGATTCGGATCGCTCATATCTGCCTCGTTTACCCGACCAGCTTTCATCATGGGATAAAAGCCCTACTCCAATCGTAATAATTATCGCACTAGGACGCTGGGAAGATGGAACGTGGCTTGCCAGGAACTTTTCTGACACATACGTAGTTCTCCGGTGGGGAGCAGGTGCTGAGTGAGGATGTCTACTGAGAGACGTTCTAACTGACAGCTGGCGGGAGGAGACACAAACAGCTGCAGCTGAGCAAAAAAAAAAAATAATAATAAAAAGTGAGGGAACGAGTGAGAGGAAAGAGAATACAAACAGCTCCAATACCCCCAGGGTTGTCAACAGCGAGCCCGCCCAGCCCGCAACGCTTTTAACCGGGCAAACAGAGGAGAAACTGTTGGCGAACCAAACTCGCAGTCTTCTGGGAGCGCCGAGAACGGGACGCAGACGAACGACAGGACGGTTTAGTATAAAACCCGACTAACTAATGCATACCTGTATGCCGCGGTGTTTATTATCATGACACCCGTCGTCACGGTAAAGATCACAGCAGTGCCATCCATAATCACGACGCCATCTACTACGTAGCGTGCTTGCACCAGAATACATCACGAGATCAGCGTTAGTGTTTGTGTTTGGATCTGCCAAGGTTATTGGCGGCTCGTTCCAAATTTCCTGAGGGGGAACCGTGTGAGAAATGACTCTGTGTAGATAAATCATCCGGCTCGCGATCGACAGCGAAATCAGCGGCGGAGACAAAAGGCGCTGACGAGGGGCGAACGACGGCGAGCGTGAGATATGGAGATCACAGAAGATAGGCAGCGCAGGTGGGCCTGGACAAGTTAACCGGAGCGGTGGAGTCGTACACGGAGTAACAGGCGTGCCGCAGTAGGTGAATGGACAGAGGAAATCGAGGACACGTGGGCGGGAAAGAGCGGAAACGTAGAGACGGAACGCACGGAAGTCGTGGTCATGTACATACGCAGTCGCAGATGAATAAGTAACATATCATTTTTACGGCCCGCGCTCGCCAGCCATTAATGGGGCCACATGAGCAGAACCTTGAGATGAAAGGCCTGCCATGTTTAATCATATTCTGTAATAAATTGCTTTAACAATTGAAATGAAATGGATGCGCAGTGCACTCAGTTAATTGTGGACGCATGTTGTAGAGATACAGAGATGCGAACCGGCGCTCGGGTCAGTACATCTCCCTAATAGAGGATCAGAGACACGCTTAGGTGTCTGCCAGTCGTCCTTCAGGGATATTAATCTGTTCTGTAAAAAAGGACTGGATCAGAGAAGTTCTTCAAGATCCTACTAATGTAAACAGCCATTCTTCTGTAGAACTGCACCAGCAGAACAGGCTGGGCTTAGAGGCTGTGCTAACACTGCCAAAACAACAGCAGGAAACCCCACATACAGTGGTGTGAAAAAGTGTTTGCCCCCTTCCTCATTTCCTGTTCCTTTGCATGTTTGTCACACTTAAGTGTTTCGGAACATCAAACCAATTTAAACAATAGTCAAGGACAACACAAGTAAACACAAAATGCAATTTGTAAATGAAGGTGTTTATTATTAAAGGTGAAAAAAAATCCAAACCATCATGGCCCTGTGTGAAAACT
>JAFFST010046219.1:52097-67437 GCA_022414735.1 Noturus placidus | reverse complement strand
TCTCACTTTTACTGTGTGTATACTGTGTTTATATTCCTGTAAAGCTGCTTTGAGACAATGTCTATTGTAAAAGGCGCTATACAAATAAAATTGAATTAAATTGAATTGAATCATTCAATCATTTATAGGTGCTAGAAAGTGATTACTGTCAAGTGTGTGTGCATGTGATCATGTATATGTGCATGTGTGTGTGTGAGCGAGTGTGTGCACTTTCTATCTTACCTGAGAGAATAGAGCTAGATTTAAATAGCTCCTGCAGGTAGCTAGTTGAGTTCCCCATCACATCCAGCAGTATAGCTGTAAAATCTAATCTCACACACACACACACACACACAGATGTAAAAGCAACCAAGCCATATCAAGCAAATTGTATAATGGATCTTAATGTGATATAGTATGTTTCATAACAATATTAACCTGTGAGGTCATTGGTTTTGTTCGTCACACAGTAGCAGTATCTCAGGGGAAACATATTGGTCTCAATGTCCTGAAAACTAGAGACTACACACACACACACACACACACACACACACACACACACAAATAATCAAACATGTCATGGAATAACTACATAAAAGCTGTTTTTATTTAACCTCAGGATGAATACAAGTAGTCTGAGATTATTGCATTTACTGTTGTAGACCAGCAGGGTGATTTTGTGCAGTGCAAGAGAGCTGTGTGATGTCACACTCAGAACGGAGAACAAGTGCTCAGAGCCTGTGAGGAAGCACACACACACACACACACACTCACACACACACACACACACACACACACACACAAATGCAGAACATTATTTAATAGTGAACTTCTGTTGCCTGCCTATTGAACTGTTCACCAAATTTGGGTCTTTATAATAGTTTAAATAGCCTGCAAATCTGCTGTCAGTCAACATGATATGGAATATTTGTCATATTACTGCCTAACATGGAGTTAGTTATTCACTTTTCCAGCAGCCAACAGTAGCAAGAGAATATCAATGTTACTGATGTCTCCAAATTAATGCTTGTTGTTGGACTGCCTAGGAACGTTAGCATTTCCACACATTTTTCTTCTTCTTGGCTATTAGAGCAACATTACAACAAGGCTGGCTGACTGAAATTACCCAATTTACCCTGATCTATGACAATATGGTTGTTATTAGCTTATAGGTCTAGTGCTCATGCTGCATGTGTGTTTACGTTTGCATGAGTTTGCAAAAATGTTGGGCTATTTATACACTGTATGGTCTTTATATACTTTCACACCCATACATGGTTCTTCCCCAAATTGTTGCCACAATGTGTGAATAATTGTATGCTGTAGAATTACAGTTTCTCTTCACTGGAACAAAGGGGCCCAAAACTAAAAAAAATAAATGGAAAATGGTCTGCACTTATATAGTGCTTTTATCCAAAGCACTTTACACTGTGTTTCATTCACCCATTCACACACACTCACACATTAATGGTAGCAGAGCTGCCATGCAAGGCGCTAACTTGCCATCGGGAGCAACTTAGGGTTCAGTGTCTTGCAAAAGTACACTTCGGCATGTGGAGTCATGTGGGCCGGGAATCAAACCGCCAACCGTATGATTAGTAGACAACCAGCTCTAACACCTGAGCTATAGCCACCCCATAGTATGAATATACCATTTTGCAAACAAACACAATCTGCGTTGCAAAGGAAAACTCAACTCGCAAGAAAACAGAAAGCGATTTTCTCACAAATGTGTTGGCTTGATTTTCTCCCAAATGCAGCTAAGCAAATTCCTCTTCCAAACCAACAGATGGTGCTATCAATCAATATACACTAGTCTCCTGGGAGAAGCATTGCATTACACCACAGTAGAGTGCAGTAAATAGTTTTGAAAAAAAAAAACAACAATTTATTGACATTTTTATTCAAAGAAATAACAATAGTGCGTAGATACAGCTTTCAATCATACACATACAATATATAGACTATAATCCCAAGCAATTGTATACACATAAACAGTAGTAGTAGCTTCTGCCAAGAAGAAAGAAAGGGATATATATCTCATCATAGCACAGTAGTAACCTCAAGGATGAAATTAAATAGTCCATTTCAGGTAAAAATTCCACAAACCTAGATAATTTTTCATAAGAATCCTTTGCTTGTAACTTTAAACTTTTGCCACAGGAATAAAGAAATGCAACCTAACTTCTAGCACCTTGTTTTTATTTTCAAAATAACAAATAGCATTCTTTGTGCTTAAAACATAACTTTAGACAAACAGTAATTACTCAATTCACTCCAAAAAAACATGAAAAGAACAAATGTCTCGGGTTTTCACTCTCACCATTAGAAAAGGTACATGTATCTGTTACATCACAATATCTTGACAATAGTGTATTGCATGGGTAGATTTTGTGTGTCACGATCTCACCAGCAGATTGCACTGTGGCGGCGACGTGCATAGGGAGTCGGAGAGCGCGCATGTTCACAAACCAAAACATATTTACCTGCCATGCTCTAGTTTCATATTTCATGCCTCAGTTCTAGTTTCACATTTCATGCCTTATTCAAGTTTTATGTTTAGACCTTGTATCCCTTTTTCTTGGACATTAACTTTAGTGTGAAAATAAAGACTTCGATCTGCACTTGTTTCCATTTATAGTCTCGTTTTGTAACAGAATACTACGCCTACCACGCGGTAAAGTTTCCATGTCCTGTCTAGTTTCTTGTTCCTAATTTCATGCCATAGTCAAACGAGAATTTCATGTCATAGTTAACCGAGAGTTTCATGTCATAGTTAAACGAGAGTTTCATGTCATTGTTAAACAATAGTGGCATGCCTTAGTTAAATGAGTATATAGGTGTAATTTTTGTTTTCATGTATCAAGCCTCAGTTCTAGTTAATGTGTATCTATGTAAATGTGCTAAAGATTAGCGGTTCCAGGATTTGTTCTAACTTTGTGCCATAGCCGTAGTTAAATGGTTTTCAAGTATAGTTTCTTGTTTCATGCTATAGTTAAATGCTAGATGAGTACAGGTGTAAAACGGGTTTATGGATTATTGTGCTACGCTGTAGTGTTTCATAGTCTTGTCTCTAGGTTTTCATTCCAACCAAGCAGGAGTCACACCTGAATCCACCTGTTTAATCAGTTGATCATGGCTTTGAGTAGACTCAGGTGTGGCTTCTGCTTGGTTGGAATGAAAACCTGCACCCACACCGGCCCTTTCCGGATAAGATTGGACACCCCTGCTTTAGAGTGTAAATAAAGACTTTACTCCAGCGCTTACTTTCTGTCCAAGTCTTGTTTCGTAACTGAATACCGCGCCCCATCACAATGGAAGTAACAGGAGAGCGCCAGGTTGGAAAACGCTCGGATTACTGGCCGCATTTTGTATCCGTCCAGTTTCCACAGAGGACAGCCGCCAACCTCCCGCCAGAGATGTATGGGTGGGAGAGCCACCTGCTGCTGTTCCTTTTTCACAGCCAAGTGTACTTCACCAGCCTGGCACCCCCCAAGCCTACCAAGAAACAGTGGCTGGTGTTCCTAGTATCCCGGTTTTATGGCCCAGCCCGGGATTGGGCAGAGCAGCTGGCCCGTTCAGGGTCCAGTGCCCTCTATGACGTCACCCAGTTTATGGAGTTCTCGCAGCCGGTGAAACTAAAAAGTCTGGATGTACTGGAGAGGGGAATCGAGGTGACGAACAAAGATAACCTGCCATTCCACCTTTCGTATGCGTGGCTGGACTGGGTAGAACCTGCAGCTTCGCTTCAGGTTCCGGTCGAAGTGGTGAAGAGGACAGCGAGATGCATGTCTGAGGGCTGCTGAAAAAAGACTCAGCTACAATGCCCCCTACATGCAAGAAACTGGGTCTCCAGGAAGCATTTTTCTGCTAAAAGGAATTCTTCAAGTGCAGCTGGTGGGAGCATAAACAACTACACTGGAAAGCCCGTGCAGATATTCAGCCTGAGGTCAACTTGGCAACCTTGGAGTCACAGTCCGAGGTCAACTTGGCGACCTCAGAGCCCCCATCTGAGTTCAAGCTGGCTACCTCAGAGCCCCTGCCTGAGGTCAACATGGAGACCTCAGAGCTCCAGCTAGAGACCTACAGGGAGATCTCAGCTCCAGAGCTCCAGCCCGAGGTCAACATGGAGACCTCAGAGCTCCCGCCTGAGGTCAACATGGAGACCTCAGAGCTCCAGCTAGAGACCTATGGGGAGGTCTCAGCCCCAGAGCCCCAGCCCGAGGTCAATCTGGCAACCTCTGGGACCCAGGCTAAGGTCGACTTGGCTACCTCAGAGCTACAGCTTGAGATCTATAAGGAGGTCTCAGCTCTGGAGCTCCAGCATGAGGTCAACGAGGCGACCTCAGAGCTCCCACCCGAGGTCAACATGGTGACATCAGAGCTCCAGCTAGAGACCTACGGGGAGGATTCAGCTCCAGGGCCCCAGCCCAAGGTTAGCCTGGTGACCTCTGGGCCCTAGCTTGAGGTCAACCTGGCAACCTCTAGACCCCAGCCCGAGGTCAACCTGGTTACCTCTGGGTTTCAGCCCGAGGTCAATCTGGCAACTTCTGGGCCCCAGGCCGAGGTCAACCTGGCAATCTTGGGGCCCCCACCTGAGGTCAACCTGGCGACATCAGAGCTCCAGCTAGAGACCTACGGGGAGGACTCAGTTCCAGGGCCCCAGCCCGAGGTCAGCCTGGAGACCTCTGGGCCCCAAATTGAGGTCAACCTGGTGACCTCTGAGCCCCAGCCCGAGGTCAACCTGGCAACCTCTGGGCCCCAGCCCAAGGTAAATCTGGCAACCTCTGGGCCCCAGCCCGAGGTCAGCCTGGCGATCCCTGGGCTCCCACCTGAAGTCAACTTGGTGACCTCAGAGCTCCAGCTGGAGACCTACGGGGAGGTATCAGCTCCAGAGCTCCAGCCCGAGGTCAATTTGGTGACCTCAGAGCCCCCATCTGAGGTCAACATGGAGACCTCAGAGCTCCGGCTAGGGACCTATGAGGAGGTCTCAGTTCCAGAGCTCCAGCCTAAGGTCAACATGGCGACCTCAGAGCTCCCACCTGAGATCAACATGGAGACCTCAGAACTCCGGCTAGAGACCTATGGAGAGGTCTCAGCTCCGGAGCCCCAACCAGAGGTCAACCTGGTGACCTCAGAGCTGTCCTGCAATCCTGCCCCTCTAAAGAAGCGGCCTCGCTGTCCTGTCCCGCCGAGGAAGCTGTCTCGCTGTCCTGTCCCACTGAGGAAGCTGTCCCACTGTCCTGTCCCACCGAGGAAGCTGTCCTGCTTGTGCATTTGTTTCTGTTTTGTCTCCGCCTTGTTTAGTTATTGGTGGATATTTGAAGGTGCACCTCAATTGTTTCAGCTGCTTCAGTTAAAGTTTGATTGCATGAGATATTTAAAGCCTCATGTTGCTGCGCACTTCACACAGTATTATATATGTTGACATGTGTAATGGTGCCACGCGATAGTGTTTACCTGCTATGCTCTAGTTTCATGTTTCACGCCTCGGTTCTAGTTTTATGTTTAGACCTTGTTTCCCGTTTTCTTGGACATTAATTTTAGTGTGAAAATAAAGGCTTTGATCTGCACTTGCTTCCATTTGTAGTCTCATTTCGTAACATTGTGCAGGATTCTAAAATGGATTTCCTTAATTTTAATTGGAATGCAATAATTCTATAACAACAACCAAGTTTCTATAACAACAACCAACAACCAAAAATTTCTTCTTGGGGCAGTTGAGGTTCGAATTTAGGATAATTGGCGCATAAACTTGTAATTGTCATATAATAAAACGTGAAAATATCTTGAGCTTGTGGTAATCACTTTATTTCAGGATTGAATAAAAAACACTATTTACTGCACTTTATTGTGGTGTAATGTGATGTGTGTTGTGAGGCTTTTCCAGGGAAACTAGTGTAAATTGACTGACAGCACCATCTGTTGGATTGGAAGAGGCATTGCTAAGAGGCTTTTGTGAGAAAATCAAGCCAATGCATTTGTGGGGAAAATCGCTTTCTATTTGTTTGAGAGTCAAGTTTTCCTTTGCAAATAAGATTGTGTTTGTTTGCGAAATTACATATTTACTTGTTTAGTTTTGGCACAAATCTAACTCCATAAAAGCCCAGAAGAGTGAAGGTTATTATAGCAGAAAAGGGGGAATAAATCTGAAATGGGATGTACAACAACCACATATGGGTGTGATGGTCAGGTGTCCACAAACTTCTGGCCGTGTAGTATATATTCATAGGTCATATTAATTGTTTTGTTCTGGGATTGTAAGCTTATAAACTAATGTGTGTGTGTGTGTGTGTGTGTGTGTGTGTGTGTGTGTGTTTGTGTGTGTGCGTGCGTGCGCGCACATGCGTGGTTGGGTGGGTTGCTTGTGGGTGGGTAGAGGGTGGTGGTGTTATTACCTGTGTGTGAAGAATTTAGGAGTGTGTTAATCAATGGAGTCAGGTCAATGGAACCAGGGTCAATGCGTGCTGCAGGAATTTCTGTGAAACAATAAAGCAGAAACAATACAGCAATGATGGTTGTAATGCGGGAATTCCTTTTTATAATGCTAGTGAGTTACTGTTTATTTATCCCCTAAGGAAAGGATTCTGAAATAAGATCACCTTTTAAGTAACTGAATGGTGCATCTGTAATTTCTTTCTGTAATCACATACCTGTTGAGGATAGAATTTCCCTTTCCCACTGACTGTGCTGTGGTACTGGAAAAAGATTTCAATAAAAAATAGGTCTACTTTTGCTTTATTTAAACAGGCGAATCAGTGTTTAGTGTATTCTTTCAAATTTTGGATGTTAAACACCATGGTAGTTTATTACAGTGTTAAGACTGCATACATTTCTAATAATATACAGTTCCCTCCACTATTATTTGCACCCTTGGTAAGCACAGTGTATCCAGAAAGTATTCACAGCACTTCACTTTTTCCACATTTTGTTATGTTACAGCCTTATTCCAAAATGGATTAAATTCATTATTTTCCTCAAAATTCTACAAACAATACCCTATAATGACAACATGAAAGAAGTTTGTTTGAAATCCTTGCAAATTTATTTAAAAAAAAAAAAAAGCACATGTACATAAGTATTAACAGCCTTTGCCATGACACTCAAAATTGAGCTCAGGTGTTTCCTGTTTCTACTGATCATCCTTGAGATGTTTCTACAACTTGATTGGAGTCCACCTGTGGTAAATTCAGTTGATTGGACATGATTTGGAAAGGCACACACCTGTCTATATAAGGTCCCACAGTTAACAATGCATGTAAGAGCACAAACCAAGCCATGAAGTCCAAGGAATTGTCTGTAGACCTCCGAGACAGGATTGTATCGATGCACAGATTTGGGGAAGGGTACAGAAACATTTCTGCAGCATTGGAGGCCCCAATGAGCACAGTGTCCTCCATAATCCATAAATGGAAGAAGTTTGGAACCAGCAGGACTCTTCCTAGAGCTGGCCGCCCCCGCCCAAACTAATTGGTCAGGGGAGAAGGGCCTTAGTCAGGGAGGTGACCAAAACCCTGATGGTCATTATAACAGAGCTCCAGCATGTCTCTGTGGAGAGAGGAGAACCTTCCAGAAGAACAACCATCTCTGCAGCACTCCACCAATCAATCCTGTGGATTGCACTCCACCAATCACTCCACCAATCAGTCTTTCTCTCCTCTCTCAGAGACTGATGTCTCTAAACTCCTCCTCTCTAGCCGTCCCACAACCTGTCCTCTTGACCCTATCCATTCTCACCTTCTTCAGTCCATCTCTCCCACACTGTTACCTGCACTCACACACATTTTCCACACATCCCTCTCTACTGGCACAAACCCTACCTCATTTAAGCAGGCTCGGGTTACCCCACTGCTTAAAAAAACATCACTTGACCCTGCTGTAGTTGACAACTACAGACCTGTTTTCCTCCTCCCTTTTCTTTCCAAAACTCTTGAAAAATCTGTTTTTAATCAACTCTCTAATTTTCTCACACAGAACAATCTCATGGGCACCAAGCAGTCTGGCTTCAAGAGCAATCATTCTACGGAGACTGTTCTGCTTTCCGTCACTGAAGCCTTACGACTAGCAAGAGCAACCTCTAGATCATCTGGCCTCATCCTGCTTGACCTCTCTGCTGCTTTCAACACTGTGAACCATCAGAACCTTCCGTCAACTCTCTCCAGCCTGGGCATCACTGGAACGGTTCTGCGCTGGGTGGAATCCTATCTCTCTGACAGATCTTTCAAGGTATCATGGATGGGAGGTATTTCTGAAATTCAGCAACTCACCACTGGCGTTCCACAGGGGTCAGTTCTGGGTCCACTTCTCTTTTCTATCTACATGACATCTCTAGGGCAGGTGATTGAGTCTCATGGCTTCTCATGTCATTGCTATACTGATGACACCCAGCTCTATTTGTCCATCCAGCCTGATGATCCATCCGTCTCTGCACGCATCTCTGCTTGTCTGTCTGACATCTCAGCCTGGATGAGGGAACACCACTTCAATCTAACCTGGCAAAATCTGAGCTACTCGTCATCCCTGCCTGTCCCGCAATCAACCACAACCTCACTGTACAGCTCGACACAACCACTCTCAAACCAACCAGGACGGCCAGGAACCTTGGGGTTGACTCTTGATGACAGCTTGACCTTTACAGACCACATCTCAACAACTGCTCGGTCCTGTAGATTCATCCTATTCAACATCAAGAAAATCCGACCCTACCTCACCGAACAGGCTACACAGATACTAGTCCAGGCTCTTGTTATCTCAAAACTGGACTGCTGCAACTCTCTACTTTCGGGCCTCCCAACCAGCTCCATCAGACCCCTGCAGATGATTCAGAATGCTGCAGCATGCCTTGTCTTCAACCAGCCGAAGAGAACCCATGTCACACCCCTCTTCATCTCCCTCCACTGGCTTCCTGTAGCTGCCCGCATCAAATTCAAGGCCTTGACGCTCACCTACAAGACCTTGTCTGGAACAGCACCCTCCTACCTCAACTCTCTCCTGAAGGCTTACGTTCCCACACGCAATCTGCGATCGATTAGTGACCAACGTTTAGTAGTTCCTACTTAGGGCGGCACAAGGTCCCTTTCCAGAACCTTTACACTAACTGTTCCTCAGTGGTGGAATGAACTTCCAACCTCAATCCAGACTGCAGATTCACTGACCATCTTCAAGAAACAGCTAAAGACCCACCTCTTCCATCAACACCTAACCAACTCATTAAAAGAAGGCACTTGCACCTCTACTCTGCGCACTTTGCTTCTTCTAGTACTCAATTAATAGATCTTGTATTGTAGCATTACTTGTATTGTTCTTTGCTTGATATCACTTTGCTTGTATCTCTCATTTGTAAGTCGCTTTGGATAAAAGCATCTGCTAAATGAATAAATGTAAATGTAATAAATGTATTGTAGTGGGCCAGATGGAAGCCACTACTCAGTAAAAGGCACATGACAGCCCGCCTGGAGTTTGCCAAAAGGCACCTGAAGGACTCTAAGACCATGATGAAACAAAGATTGAACTCTTTGCCCTGAATGGCAAGCGTCATGTCTGGAGGAAACCAGGTACCACTCATCATCTTGCCAATACCATCCCCTGATGTTTTTCAGTGGCAGGAACTGGGAGACTTGTCAGGATCAAGGGAAAGATGAATGCAGCAATATATAGAGACATCCTTGATGAAAACCTTGAGGGCTTGAGAGGTCCTGCAAAGAAGAATGGGAGAAGCTGCCCAAAAATAGGTGTGCCGAGCTTGTAGCATCATACTCAAAAAGACTTGAGGCTGTAATTGATGCAAAAAGGTGCTTCAACAAAGTATGAGCAAAGTCTGGGAATACTTATGTACATATGATTTTTTGTTTTTTATTTTTAATAAATTTGCAAAGATTTCAAACAAACTTATTTCATGGTGTCATTATGGGGTATTGTTTGTAGAATTTTGAGGAAAATAATGAATTTAATCCATTTTGGAATAAGGCTGTAACATAAACAAATGTGGAAAGAGTGAAGCGCCGTGAATACTGTATGAGCAAAAAAAGGCTGTGAAAAATTATGTTTATTGTTTAACTTTTTGATCTTTTCTTAAAATAAATTCACAAATATACTCTGCTCTGGACTATGCTCTCATGGATATCAAACAATTGCAAACAAGGCACAGGTTTATCCAAAAATATATTTGTTATTTATAGTTGTGCAACAATTATTGGCACCCCTATGAGTTCATATGAGCAAAATATATTTGAAATATATTCCCATTTATTTTATTTTTTTTAGTACACCTGGGTGACTAGGAACAGGAATTTGTTCAACCATGACTTCCTGTATCACAGCGGTATAAATTTGAGGTAACAAATAGGCCAAATTCCCTTAGACATTCATAACAATGAGTTAGACCAAGGAATATAGCTGTGATGTGCGGCAAAAGGTTGCTTCACAAAATAGAAAGTGGCACAAGCATTGAAAATGCCCAAAAGTTCCAGACAAATGTAAATGGTATGAATCAATCTAGAACTGGACCTGTTTCTATATTGTCTCAATGCACTGTGTAGATTATCATTCAAGTGGCCAAAAAATCTCCAAGGATCACAGCTGGAGAATTACAGAAGTTAGTTGCACCCGAGGTCACCTATATCACCACAAGTTGTTTGGAAGGGTTTCAAGAAAAAAGCCTCTACTCTCCTCAAAAAACAAACTCAAGCATCTTCAGTTTTCCAGACACTACTGGAACTTCAAATGGGATCGGGTTCTATGGTCAGATGAAACCAAAATAGAGCATTTTGGCAATAAACACAAGAGGTGGTTTTGGCACACACAGAGAGGTAGCCATATGGAAAAGCACCTCATGTCCACAGTTAAATATGGTGGAGGCTATTTAACAAGACCTTGACACTTTGTTAGAATACATGCCATTATGGACTCAGCAAATATCAACAGATATTAAATGAAAACCTTACTGTCTCTGCCAGAAAGCTTAAACTGGGCAATGGTTGGCTCTTCCAGTAGGACAATGCTCTAAAATATTCATCAAATCCACACAAAAATGGTTTACTGACCACAAAATCAAGGTCCTGATATGGACCATCCCAGTCCCCTTACTTGAAACCAATAGAAAACATGTGAGGTGAACTGAAGAAGAGAGTCCACCAGTGTGGACCTTGAAATTTGAAGGATCTGGAGAGATTCTGTATGGATTCTTAGATGTCTTGCCATGGATTCTCTAATCTCATCATGCATTATAAGAAAAGACTCTTTTAGCACTGTTATCTTGGCAAATGGAGGTAGCATAAATTATTGAATAAAAGGGTGTCAATAATTGTTGTGCATCTATATTTAACAAATATTTGTTTTTGATAAAACTGTGTTGTGTTTGCAATTGCTTAATATCAATGAGAGCAGAGTATTTTTGTGATTTTGTTTAACAAAAGATGAAAAGGTTAAACAATAAAGAAAAGTTTTCACAGCCTTTTTGCTCATATTTACCAAGGATACCAATATTCCTGGAGGGCACTGTACGAGTATATGAGCATTAGTGATAAAATGCAAACAACACTTGACCAGTTAATAGATGTAATAGAAATCCATTTTTGCAATATTGAGATCCTATAATAAACCTAAAAACAAACACTAATTTAGTTCTGCAGTTCAGAAATAGTCATATAATAATGCAAATATTAACTGACCATTATTAAATGGTCACTGCCTTTAGTTACTTACCTGTTGTGCAAATAGGCAGCAGAGTTAATATGGCAACACTGATTCTCATGGTGACCCAATGATTTACTTTAAATTTAGCCATCACTGCAAAACAAACATTAATCACACTCTTATAAGAACAAAAATAGGGGGAGGGGGCATATAACACCTTAAAATGCTCTTTGAAAACCTTAAACGTTGTTGTGTAGAACTCTACAAAAGGGGCATATTCTTTTTCTTTTTTATTTCTTTCTATTCTATTTATTTATTTATTTAGAAATGGTTCCAATTAAAACCCATTCAGAAATCTAGAATCCTTAACTATGCAAAAAATATATACATTTATATAGAAAACATTTCTATGGATTTTTATTACTTGAATTAGTATTTAAAAAAAATATTTTTAATATTAAAATGTGTACTTTTTTTAGGAAGTTAGTAAATTGTTGCCAACTGTGTGCAATGACCGAAAGTATCATATAGTCAAAAATAACACAAACACACGCACCTAGTAAGTATGTAAAGGTGATATCATCTAGAAAGGAATTACAGTTGTAAAAAGTGGAATAGGTACAAAAATTTGATTCAAACATGTTTTGGATGATTTTTCTCTTGAATTCTTAATTCTTTCTCTTGAAACATAAAATTTAGAACATAAGGTGCAATTGCAAAATGTCTGAAATTCTAACAGTTTTCCTATTAGAATTAGTTTTCCTATTTTCACATTAGTTTGAATGTGAAAATAATGTAAATATACCATTAGAGAAGCCTAGTGCCATTATTATTATTATTATTATTATTATTATTATTATTATTATTGTATGTAGGCCTGTTTCAATTCATGAATGCACACATGGTTCCATTATCATATGTTGTTGCGATATGGCAAAACACACAAAATAAATAAACTTCTTTAAATTACAAAAAGTAAATGCTAACTTATGTCAGATAGTGTTTATTTTTTTTCCTTTAAGTAGTTTTACCTAAATATTGAAAAAAAATTATAAAATTTTGAGAGCCCTGGAGGATGACCTTCACAATGCCATGTGATTGTAGAATAGGAAGTGAAGTCATGTGACATGATTTTTTTTTTATGTCAAAATTACAGACCCCTTTTCCAGTTACATAGGAAAATGGAAGTTTTGTAATAATGCCTATCAAAAAATTGGAGATAAATTAATTGTTGCCATATTGCAACACTATGCAGTAAAGGGTTACGTACGACCTTTAACATGAGGGAAAGTGGACTAAATAAAAATCAGTAAGTACAGCCTGCATATTTTGCAAGTCAACCAATTATGTCTGCTGTATCTACCAAGCAATTTTTTTTGCTAATGACCTCTAGTCTGTTTTCATAAATGACCTGGAATTCCTGGTTTGTTCCAGAGACACTAATGTATAATGTTAATATTGGACTTGTAATAACCTTATTATCTTGTAATTAATCTTACAAAATAAAAATGAAACATTAAAAGGTTTAAAATGACAATCCATTTATTCAATATGAAGAAATCTTAATGTAAAATTACAAATAATTCTGTGTTTAATGCAATTACAATTTGACTATTAATGATTGCAAATAGATATTAATAGAAATAAGTTCAATTAACTTTATATCATACTAGTATGAAAAGTCCTGCTGAGGATAAAGCACGTTTCCTGCATTCAATTCCTAAATGTTCTGTAATGAGTTATTAACATTATTTCTTTAATAATCAATGTACTGCACCTTATATGTACCACTTCCGTTTTCTGCTGTGGTCAACCCCATATTAAAGGAATATAATGTGTACAAAATGTGTACAAAATATTTAATTAAAATACTGTTTGTCATTTTTGTCCAGCTCCTTTTTCACCTTTTGTCAGTGGATGAGTGTATTTAATACTTTTTTTAATCTGTATTATACTGACACTGTATTATAAAGATAGTGTAAGCTAACAGTGTACAGTAATAAGAATTTAGTCTTGGCTTTTGCTTTCTTTGTACATTTTTTCTGCTTGCATGTATACCATCCTGTGTTAATGGTGCCCTCAAAGCTGAACTGCTTAGTTATTGATACTACAATTATACATTTTTAATTAGATATTATTTGATATTACTCAGCACTAAACATCTCTTTACAGTGTACAATAAAGTTCTAGATTGCCCAAAAAAAAAACTTTTAAATTAAATTTGCCTCTAATTTGTAGCTGATATTAGGGATTTATTTAATCATTATTTATTTATTTGTTTCAGCATATTTTTTTTTAACTCAAACTTTTTGCTTAACTTTACCAATAAATAATAAATAAAACAATTAATTGAACATGGCAGATAGTGAATTAAAAAATAAATTAATTAATTAATCACTTGAAAGCATTAAGGTGAGGTGGACATCTATTAAGCAGAATAAGGACTAGAAGAACTCACCTACAGGAAAAAGATGCAGAGACTCAGAAAAACAGACACTGTAGTTAGTACACTACCCACTGGCACTCTCTCTCTCTCTCTCTCTCTCTCTCTCTCTCGCTCTCACACACACACACACACTACAGTCTCCAGAGAGTGAAACAAGCCATAATAACCCTCTAGTGTGTCACCTGAGACCAACTGGCACAGAAAGTAAACCAGCTCTCACACTACACACACCAGCCAATAGCCATAGATCTGATCATTCACACACTCATACATTCACAACACACACTATCAAGCACTGTGTTTATATACATTTTCATATTAGTCAAAAATAGTGACATACGCTTAGGTGTTTTGTGGTAACTTTTACATCTTGGCATACAGCAAGTATCATGGAGTTTAGAATCTTATATACATATATTCTATTAAAACACACACACACACACACACACACACACAACATGCATATTTTTGAGAATAATACAAGTGAGATGAACATAAACAAGAGTGCGATAATTGTAGAAAAACAAAGACAACCACAAGCATTGGAACAAGTGGTCACAAACTACATCAAAGGGAAAGCAGTCAGTCAAACTTCAAATGGTATAGTCGTGTTAGTTCAAGAATAGGAAGTTGAAGAAGGCTAACTTACAGTAATACTATGAATTAATTACTTAATTAATTACTTAATTCATTCATTCACTCAAACACCTCAAAAGTAACCTCATAGAAGAAATAAGTGCCATCTTTATACACACCCACCTGTACTTACCTACATGTACACACAAAAATAGAGAATGCTGAGGCTAGCGATTCATTTATGGCATTTGGCAGATGGCCTTAACCAGAGAGACTTATATTTATACAAGTGAGCAGTTTAGGGTAAAAGGCCTTGCTGAAGGTCAAAGCAATGGCAGCTTGCCCACCCTAAGATTTAAACTCATAAATTTCTGACCAGTAATCCAACATTTTAACCACTGAACTAAAACAATTACATTGTGGAGCCACAAGTGAAAAGCAGGCACTGTTCATTTGCATGTACATTCTTAGAGAAAGCTGTTAACTATTTGTAAGTTTAAAAATAAGGTTAAACATATTAATGAGTTTAAAAGATTTTAAAATTTTGCTTTTCTGGGAGAACCCTTAATGCAGGGGTCGGCAACCTGTACCACTCACTCAAAGAGCCATTTGGGCCCGTTTCCCACAGTAAAGAAAACACTGGGAGCCGCAAAACCCTTTTGACATTTAAAATGAAATAACACTGCATATAACGTTTTTTTTTTT
>JAFFST010046219.1:34130-48659 GCA_022414735.1 Noturus placidus | reverse complement strand
ATATATAGATAGATAGATAGATAGATAGATAGATAGATAGATAGATAGATAGATAGATAGATATAGATTATGTATATATAATCAAGACAGTCATATTTAGGAAACAGTTAAATGTTCTCATGTTTATCAATATGTGCACATAAAATATGCCACCCGCAATTTCTATGGTCTTACTGTTAAACTTGTCCAGACATGTATAATGTTATGGGTAACCATTTTACAAGAGTCATTAGGTCTGATGATTTCTTCACATCTTTGTATAATAAGGAAGATATGGGACCAATTTACAAGATTATCTTGTAAATGAATGACAGGGAAAACAATTTAACAACTTCCTTTGTCCACCTTTCACAATCTAAACATCCAGCTCTAGCTTAACTGGCTCTTGCACTCAGAATATGAGGCATATGTATTCCCTTAATTA
The DNA here is from genome assembly GCA_022414735.1 of Noturus placidus. Classification (NCBI taxonomy): domain Eukaryota; kingdom Metazoa; phylum Chordata; class Actinopteri; order Siluriformes; family Ictaluridae; genus Noturus; species Noturus placidus. The sequence continues at coordinate 48,235 of JAFFST010046219.1, read as the reverse complement.
TTCAATTTGGTTATGTTCCCTGTTCCAATATCCCACTTCTCTTTTTATGCTCCTCTATTCCGCATACACTCTTTAAAACACATTGAAAGCTGGACAACACCAAAGATAGATGCTACAGTTTACACAATTTCAAACTGAAAAAAAACATTGAACCTTTATAGGACCTTGATAGAGCTGTACAGCATATAAAGTTGGGGAAATAAGTATTGAACGCGTCAACATTGTTTTCAGTAAATATATTTCAAATGAGGTTATTCACATGAAATTTTCACCAGACATCAGGATTCACTCAAGAAATACACAAATATAAAGAATTAAAAACATTAAAGTCCACAAATAAAGTTTAATACTTTTTTCCTGTCATTCCATTTTATTACACATACAGTGGTGTGAAAAAGTGTTTGCCCCCTTCCTCATTTCCTGTTCCTTTGCATGTTTGTCACACTTAAGTGTTTCGGAACATCAAACGTTTGATGTTCCGAAACACTTAAGTGTGACAAACATGCAAAGGAACAGGAAATGAGGAAGGGGGCAAACACTTTTTCACACCACTGTAACTTAATTTATGCACTTTTCATGTGTGCACTTTACATTTCTTTACATGTGTGAATTTCTTGAGTTAATACCAAAGTCTGGTACAATTTCATGTGAATAGCCTCATTATAAATATATTTATTGAAAAGATGTTGACATGTTCAACACTTATGTCCCATAATCTATCTGCATCTGACAATTCCTTTTTCTTTTTCCATTCCCAGGATTTTGTGAAGATTTAAACTTTTAATGACAGTGCATTTTTTGGGAAAATAAGTTCAACCAAAGACCTAATTGGATACATTTTTATTAATAATTGGTGCAATGTAACATAAAAAATTAAGACATCTGCACATTGTTTCTGTAAGTCAATCTATTAAACTGGTGCAGACCAGGATATAAATAAAAAGTGTATTCTTTAAAAACTTGGAATGAAGAGCTCAGAAGGCCACTAGTGTAAACTCCTCTAATCTGCAAATAAAAAAGGAACAAAATGTGGTTGGCGAGGGCCTAGTAAAACAAATGTATAATTTGTGGAGCAAATGGATGACTGGGTGGTCTATTCACAAACAAAATATGTGGCTATGAGGAACCTGTACTCCAGAATGGCAAGGCACAAATAATGAATAGCAGTCATTAGTCAGTGATGGCAGGCTGTTTGTGAGTTTACAGTACATGGGTGTGGTCAGTGTGCGTTATCAAATATTCAAGCAGGTTCAAGCACACACACACACACACACACACAAACACACAAAAGCATAATGCATAAAAGAAAGAAAGAAAGAAAGAAAGAAAGAAAGAAAGAAAGAAAGAAAGAAAGAAAGAAAATAGTTGGAGTAAAAGAAAATTATGTTAAGCATTCAGGAATTATAATTTTTATCTTCTGTAACCAGAAATAAAGCTTAGAACTCAAAGAAAGTATCTCTGTAAAGCTATGATATACTTAGAGTGTTTACAAACATGTTATCAGCATATATATATATATATATACTGTAGATCATAAATATCAATAACTGTATTAATGAATTTTTATTTTAAAAAGTCATTTTTTTCTTTTTCCACAATTGACATTATTGTTTAATGTAATTCTGCTAATAGCAGGAGCAGAAACACTGAAGCTCTTCCTGTGTATTTTAGTGCACATTTTGAGTATTGGGCCCCAAGAAGATAGCTGTACAAAAATCTTTCTATGGGGCCACGTTACTGCATCATATCATATTTCCTACTTTAACTATTTAGCAAATCACCAAAATCAAGTCCAAGTATATAAAACGTGGCTGTACAAGTCTTGGTTTTACATATTCAAACTTTTAGTCCTGTTAAAGATCATACATTCTCGCTTACTCTATTCTCACTGAATTTCAAGCTGATATTTTGATTATACAATGTTCATAATGAGGTCAAAATGATGATATAATTTTAGAAGGGAATGCATAAATTAACAGTACTCTATTGACTGTTCACTATTTTATATCTGCAGCAAGGTTTACCCATTTTTGGTAAAAGAAAAAACACCTGATGTGGTTTAGTTGGCTGGAGTTTGTTGTGTTTTTCAATAAAAAAAATTACATGATTTAGACTGATTAGTTGGATAATAATAATAATAATAATAATAATAATAATAATAATAATAATAATAATAATAATAATAATAAATTAAGTCTAATAGTAAACCATGTGATTGTAAAAAACTTTCAGGAAACTTCATAAACAATCACATGGCGATACAACAGGTTTTAATTCTTATTTGCATCCCATTACAAAATCCATGAGACATACTAAGTTTTAATAATTAGCCATTGGCAAATATTGTATTTGAATCTGAGAATTATACACTTTTACACAAAAATTTCCTTCTGCAAGTCATTTTAAGTAACTTTATAGGAAGAATTCTACATGTTCTGAATGATTGAGAGTGGCTACTTGAGGTGGTCAGGTGGGCCCAAATTGGCTCCCAGTAGAGCTGGCAGAGTACATTTACATAATAGTATAAGCCAAAACCAACAGAGTGGCCAAAAGTGACCACACTCAGTGTCAACAACCTGAAATTACTTGTGCAGATAATGTATGTTAACTGTGGATTCCAGAACTAACATTCTTTGAACTGGCAGTTGTGAAAGCTGTGAAAGTCAATTAACCACAGTACAGATTCCAAGGTGAGTAGCTGGACTATAGTCATGTGGACAAAGCAGCATTGGGGTGACTCTGGTCTAGTAACCCCAATACACAATATGTGTACTCTGAGACGTCCAAGGAAGTGCACTTGGTAATGATCAAGATGTGACATGATAACAGACATTTACATAAACAGCCAATTAAGTTATAACAAATACTCTGCATTTCAAAAGAAACAAAAAATAAGTGCAAAACAATAGGAAAATATAATGACATTAACTGTTTTAAGGATGAGTGACATGCAGTCCATGCATATGAAAAAAACCAAATGGTTGTAAATATAAAAATAAGTGTACAAAAATGGCATAGCATTTGGTTTTCTTTCTTTTTTTTTTTCATTTTTTTTTTAACAGAATTTTCCATTTACTGTAACCCCTTCTTGGTCTGCAGTTGTGCAATGTCTACCACTAAAGACAAAAAGATAAAAACGCATGCATTCCATGCAGTGCTCCTAGCTTTGCAGCGGTAAAGGATGTTGATATATATTTATATATATTCCATTAATGACAACATTGTCTTCATGTGTAAGTGTGTATATTTGTGTGCTGCACAGAGTCTGCAGTTTTAAAAAACAGTCTATGTACTGTTACCTTTGCATTTGTGTGTGTGTGTGTGTGTGTGTGTGTGTGTGTGTGTGTGTGTGTGTGTGTGTGTGATATCAAGGTGGGGTGATCCACACTTCCTCTGTAGGGAACACATCTCCAGTAGAGGACAGTGGAGCCTGCCCACTTGGGGTGAATGGTTCAGTGTCTGTATCTGTCTCACCCTCTGCTAAATATTGGCATTCATGACCCCAGCTCAACCTTGCCATGACTCCTGACCCATTGCCTGTGATCTCCTCTCTCTCAGCAGAGATGCTGAAGCCGCTGGGTGATCGCTCTAGCTCCTCATGTGTGACAGACAGCAATGACAGTGGTGTGCCTGCCCTCTGGTCCAAATACAGCTGTTCAGATAGTTCAAAGTGAGAGTTAGGGGAGCGGCTTGGCAGTGGGCTGATGGGTAGAACAGTGGGGCGGGGTGGGTTTGTGTGTGAGAGTGTGTGAGAGTGTATGTAGTATTGGCTGTAGGGAACAGGTGGGGCATAGGTGCAGTACACTCGGTCTCCACTGATACTGACAGTGACATCACTTCGCTCCATGGTAATGGGGGCGGGGGGTGTGAAGTCATACTGCATGTGCATGTCCACCAGGAAGTCAAGTTTCTTCTCCATGTCTGTCACCTGCATCAATGGCAACAAACTAATAACTTTCCTTGAAAAATAGCCTTAACATCTTAATGGGAAATAAAAGCATCTCATCTCAAATATGAAACAGATCCATAAAATTCTGTAAGATGGGATGAGCAGGAAGGTACCTGTCTCTCTACCCGCACAAATCTGCCCATCAGGCTTTGGTCTTCAGTATCTGGCAGGCCTGCTTTAGCTAGATAACCCTCATGTCTGAAAGAGAGAGAGAGAGAGAGAGAGAGAGAGAGAGGAGCTTTTGATAATAATAATAATGATAATAATAATAATAATTATAATTATTATTATTATTATTATTATTATTATTATTATTATTATTATTGTTGTTGTTGTTGTTCTTCTTCTTCTTCTTCTTCTTATTATTATTATTATTATTATTATTATTATTATTATTATAAGCCATCATACTTGAAATCATGTACATTACTAACTAGCCAAGTCAAGTTGGTTGCCAGCCACACCCCTAAATCAAAGCAACTGCAGCGTAGATCTGAAATGCAACTCCAATATTTGTTATCTCCACTACTTCTGCATTAGACTTCTCATTAATATTACATTGAATGTCACTGAAATATGGTGGATGATAAAAGCAGCTCTTTATTGTTTTTAGGAGCTAACAGCAAAACCCGAGCACCCGTTTGTGATAATTTATGTTTGAGAAATTCTTCTCCTATTGAATGCCATATTAACTGTGCTAGCAATGGCTGTCTGTGACAACAGTGTGGTGCACTACCATTAACTTCTCCTGAGAATAACATGCATAGAGGATCAACCAACAAACTAGCATCATATTCGCTAAACAGATCACATATATTTAAATACAAATATAGTTCATGTTTTTCAGGGTGAACTATTCATTTGTGAGCTATATTTTCCTGCAGGCACATCTGTAGTGTGAGGGTTAACACCAGGGTATTTTGTGTTCTGCGGTGAAGCAAGCTGCTCAGACGTGGGTGGAGCGGATCAACAGGGGGCAGTGACTTTGAAAATCTGCCATCGCAGTGGTATTTTCAAATCCATTTTGGCCTAAATATCACACCTGTATTTATGCAAATGCAAGACAAAACAATATTTTCCATTTTTTTCCTTCAAGCAGTCCTGTCCCATTTCTTACAGCCCAGGTTTGTTCCTGTCTATGACACACTACTTCAACCTAAAGAACCTACTTCACCCAAATGCTAACTAAATACAACTGCTGGTATTATTTTATCCATAACAATTAAGAGCATAGAACTACCATATGTGGATTAGACATTTGTGTCATTATGCACAAATAATTTTTCATCTTACATAAATGCTTTTATGCTACATCATTTTGTAGCATATTTCACCCAAAAATGCAATCTGCTTTATTACCCAATTAAATTCAATTGTTTGTTTTAGTTGGGCTGATCTAGATGCTGAGAGCACTACTCAAGAAAAACCTGTCAATTTGAACTACACACAATTTCCATAATCTGAATGAGCTGTCCAGTATCTTTAACAATTGCATATCGGGATCTGAATATAGTTAAAAATGCCAGTATTTTTGACAAACCTTTGTCCTCTTGTCAACCAGTTGCTATATTTGAAATTAACAGCTTTATCTATTCATTTTAGGTCCAAACCGGTCAGCCACACTTTACTTTAGAACATTAGGTTGCAGTGACACAACTGTTCTTTCAAAACAATTAATAATAAACTAAAATAATAAATAATAATGTCAAATTGTGTAATAATATATACAAAAAAATGCAAATATGTTTGTAGATAATCATTAGATGTACAGTTGTGATCACATTTTTCATATACTGTATTTCCCAGATAGACACTCTATGCTTCACTTCTACCACTATCACGATCACTAGCCTAATTCAATACCATTCAAATGAGTTTGTATAGAGCCTATTCTTTATGACTAATGTTTGCGTATAGAGTATGCCATAACAGAGAGGGATCACTCCACTACTCTTGGTTCATTTTCTGGAAACATGTAGCTAGTTGGTGTTAATGGGCCTATAGTAATCCATATAACATTGGATTAAATATTATAATTCTTGTTATCAATGCTTATTTGATATTGGCTGACAGTAGCTATTAGGATAAAAATCTGAGATCAGATATCATGCTCCATTGAAACAGTTACCACTTTTTGATAATTCACTACTTCATTGCATTAATTGAACAGAAAATATTCAGAAACTAACGCCATCAATCCTGACCAGCCTCTTCACTTAACCAACTAGGTAATCAACAACAATAACAACAACAACAACAGAAAAGAGGAGCCACCCACCATTATGTATCCTTACATTGTTGCTTAAAGTTTTGGATGTCAACCATTTTGCACAGGTTACAAACAAATGTGTATCGATAACCTTGTAAACATTTATGCTCATAAACAGTGATACATATCGATGTCGCGATGGATGTTGGATAGTCTTGTTTTTATCAGTAGAAGAATGCATCCTCTGTACAGTAGCTGCAGTGCGATGCTGTTATTCCCGGAGAACTCTGTTCAGGAATGTGCGCTAATACACGTTCAACACTAATTAAAAGCAGTGAATTTGTTCTGATCAAATACAACAGTTTATACATTGCAATTTGTTTGATTCAAAAAGAACATTTAACTGGTTGTGTGAAAAGCTAAAAGCATCGGTGTAGTGTGACAAAACATGCTACTTGGTAAAAAAAATTAAGCTTGTTACTGGAAAAGCTACATTATTGCAAAAATATGTAGCTAACTACTCCTCAACATTGCTCTTCTGTGTGACACCAGAAGGTGACATTAAAAAGCATTCAATATACATGTAACTTGAAACATTCGATATACAGTACATGTTGGTTACATGTAACTTTCAGTAATTGTGTAATGTAGTTTAAGAATTCTTACCTGGGAGACTGTTGAGATGGATAGGGGAAAGGTGTTTTGGGGGTCTTTTTATGTTTTGGAGTGAGAGGTGGACCAGGAGAAAAAATCAAATCTACTCTGTAGAGAAAGAAAAAACAAAGCACAGATTTAGTTTGAGGACACTGGAATACAGGTTTCTGTCCACCCCACAGAGATAGTAAGAAGTGTGATATAGTAATAAGTAATAAGGGCTGTCTGCACACTCCAGAAATTGTTTGTTTGTGTGTGTGTGTGTGTGTGTGTGTGTGTGTGTGTGTGTGTGTGTGTTTGTGTGTTTGTGTGTGTAGGTGTGTTTACCTTGATTGGAGGTATTTGATCCTGCAGAGCATGTCCAGGTGTCCTGCAGAGTACTGCTCTATCACATCCTTTACATCATATGGCCTCAGGGTCTCCTTAAAATGCTTTTTATTCAACAGGAATATCAGAATCCTAATAACACAAATAAGTGTTTTTAAAACACTATTGTGACTAAACAATAAAAAAAGATGAATAAATAAAAGTGGCGGCTGTGGCTCAGTCGGTAGAGCAGGTTGTCCACTAATCCACTAATCGTGGGGTTGGTGGTTCGAATCCCGGCCCGGGTGATCCCATGCCGAAGTGTCCTTGGGCAAGGCACTGAACCCTAAGTTGCCCCCGATGGCAAGCTAGCACCTTGCATGCAGCTCTGCTACCATTGGTGTGTGACTGTGCTCTCATTTGTAAGTCGCTTTGGATAAAAGCGTCTGCTAAATGAATAAATGTAAATGTAAATGTAAAAAGTGGACCTGTATCATCAAAAATGAGAATTCATTAACTCAGACTCTGAACAATTAGCAGATTGACATTTGTTTTTTTTTCCTCCAACAAAACTGCAGCTTTTATTTAAAAGGATTACAAGAACATACTATTTCTTCTCTTCTCTTGGCTGGTATTTAACAGTTAATGACAATGGGCCATTAATAGAAGTCCATTTGGTACAAGAGATGACAGGCCTTATAAAGAGATATATTAGGCAGACTGCACTTTCTTGTCATTAATTTTTGGGACTATTTGAAACGTTTGGATATTATTAATGTGAGCTTGCATGCATCCACATGCGAGTGCATGACCACAGACCCATTAGTGCAGATTGAAGCGCCATATCAATGTGGTGATTTGTAATGGTCGAGGTGTGGGGGTGAGATATTTATGGAGCAGTTTTATTACTGTAGAAGGCACACACTTTTCACCTACACTGCCTCAGCTTTACTCACCTGCAAAGGGCAATACTAGGTTAATAAAAGTTGAGAAAAAATGTCCATGTGTCTGTGTGCTTTCACCTTTGTATTTATGTTGGTTCACAATAATATATGTTTGATTTCTGTGTCTTATTTGTGTAAGGATATTTGCTTACCGGACTGCTCTGATGACTAATTTTAGAGTAGGAATCATCTCCTCCATCAGGATATCAGGAGGAAAGCCTTTCTCTTCAGGGGTGGGATCTGGCAGCCCGGCCGTATCTACAAGAAAAAATCAACAGCTAATAATACATATGGATCTATCTAACATTTCAGAATCTATAATCTGCAATAAACATTTCATATTACATTTCATATTATATAAGCTATGTGTTTATGTTTAAAATCAAACATGTTTGAAGTACCATTTAGGGTGTAAGATGAATCCTGATTCAATGCAACAGATGCGATTGCCATAGTTATATATAATATTTAAAGGTTGTATTCTTAATATTTCTTAATAATACTTAGTAGTTTATACAGTAGTTTTTGGAAAATTAAAAATGTAAAATCTTTTTAATAACAATTTCTGTAAAAGACAGCGTTTGTGCCATGGGGTTGTCTTCACACTTATGAAATTGTGTGTGTGTGTGTGTGTGTGTATGTGTGTGTGTGTGTGTGTGTACCCTCTGAACTCTGTCTAAGAGAGTAAGCTTTCATTCTGAACGCAGTCCTGAATCTCTCTCTGTTGCTGAAGCCAGCAGGTTTTGCCTCTTTAGATGGACTCTCTTCAGCCACCTCTGCTGGTCCACCATTCCCTGCTCCACTCCCAGGATTCCCAGCAGGCATCATAAGCCAGCCTCTCACTGAAGATGGTCGTGGCGTGGGCAGCCGCACACGATCCAGCAGAGTCAGCTTCTGACTGAGACACATAGGGATACAGCACTGTTTATTTCTTTATCAAAGGGCCTGGTAGTGTTTCGTCTGCTCCAGTCTGCTCATAAAAAGGATATGAGACAGAGAAAGTGCATATTAAATAAAAAACAGTGACATGAAATAAGAGAAAAATGAGCATGGTAGAGAGAATTGATACCAGCAATCATAATTTTTAAGAATTCTTACTCTTCATTATAAACATTATCAGAATGCTGAGTGATTCTCATCTCAATAGGTTGCATAAGAACATTTTTGATAAATTGCAATTGTCAATATACAACAGGGCTGGTGAAATCTCAAAGCAGATGGATAACACAGGAACCTGTATTAAGAAAGTGTGTTGTTATTTAACAAAAAGAAAAATGTATAATGGTTGATCTTATGAAGTTTTCTGTAAGTAGACATTTATATAGCATTTACGGAACGACTCTTAAGTCCAGGTGTTAGTGTTTTGTAACAGCCAGTCAGTTTTCCTACGTGGGTTGAGGAGTTTGCACTTTCTGGTTTCTCTGTAACAGGACAAGCTGTGTTTTTTTTTTTTTTAGGTTTATTTTTGTCTTATGAACTTCAAGAGAGAGAAAAACAAGAGGATGGTGAGAGAAGGAATGTTTACAGCTGCTATAAAGTAAGTGATAACAGGAACTAACTTGTCTTGCAGACCTTCCATAACATGGAATGTAACTATAAATGATTAACAACCATGACATTTCATTCATTAATAAATAAACAGTTTAAATCTTTGGCAAATTGTGGTATAAACAGAAAAACACACTTTGGTCCATGCTGTAATAGGAAAACCCCAGCAATTCATTTTCTATAACAGCACAACTCATCATATGTTATTCCTTACATATGGCCGGTAAAAAGCTGTAATCTGTTCCACCAAATGCATTAAGAATCTGTGATGATCTAACTTAAAATTATTGTGTCTTGCTAATCGTGTCGTGTAATTGAATAGAAATATTTGGAGATGGAAAAAAATGGCTAGTCGCTGTTATTCCACTAGAGGACAATATAGTGCAAACCTCAGGTTTATAAACTCATCTACTGACAAAAGGATAGAAAAGAAGTAGAGTCAAAGACTATGTATGCTACTCTGTGTCAGAGTGGAGGTGCTATAGCTTTTACTTGGTTGGTCTAGTGATGTTCAAGAGTGATGATATTTAGTATGCACTGGGACATTGCACTGTGTGCATCACTTCTCTTGTCTGTGTTAGCCACATACAGTGGGGCAAAAAAGTATTTAGTCAGACACCAATTGGGCAAGTTCTCCCACTTAAAAAGATGAGAGAGGCCTGTAATTTTCACCATATGTACACTTCAAATATGAGTGACAAAATTTGAAAAAATAATCCAGAAAATCACATTGTAGGATTTTTAATGAATTTATTAGTAAATTCTGGTGGGAAATAAGTATTTGGTCACCTACAAACAAGCAAGATATCTGGCTCTCACAGACCTGTAACTTCTCCTTTAAGAGGCTCCTCTGTCCTCCACTCGTTACTTGTATTAATGGAACCTGTTTGAACTTGTTATCGGTATAAAAGACACCTGTCCACAACCTCAAACAGTCACACTCCAAACTCCAATATGGCCAAGACCAAAGAGCTGTCAAAGGACACCAGAAACAAAATTGTAGACCTGCACCAGGCTGGGAAGACTGAATCTGCAATATGTAAACAACTTGGTGTGAAGAAATCAACTGTGGGAACAATAATCAGAAAATGGAAGACATACAAGACCACTGATAATATCCCTCGATCCGGGGCTCCACGCAAGATCTCACCCCGTGGGGTCAAAATGATCACAAGAACGGTGAGCAAAAATCCCAGAACCACACGGGGGACCTAGTGAATGACCTGCAGAGAGCTGGGACCAAAGTAACAAAGGCTACCATCAATAACACACTACGCCGCAAGGGACTCAAATCCTGCAGGGCCAGACGTGTCCCCCTGCTTAAGCCAGTAAATGTCCAGGCCCGTCTGAGGTTTGCTAGAGAGCATTTGGATGATCCAGAAGAGGATTGGGAGAATGTCATATGGTCAGATGAAACCAAAATTGAACATTTTGGTAAAAACTCAACTTGTCGTGTTTAGAGGAGAAAGAACACCATACCTACTGTGAAGCATGGGGGTGGAAACATCATGCTTTGGGCCTGTTTTTCTGGACCAGGACGACTGATCCGTGTAAAGGAAAGAATGAATGGGGCCATGTATCATGAGATTTTGAGTGAAAACCTCCTTCCATCAGCAAAGGCATTGAAGATGAAACGTGACTGGGTCTATCAGTATGACAATGATCCCAAACACACCGCCCGGGCAACAAAGGAGTGGCTTCGTAAGAAGCATTTCAAGGTCCTGGAGTGGCCTAGCCAGTCACCAGATCTCAACCCCATTGAAAATCTTTGGAGGGAGTTGAAAGTCCGTGTTGCCCAGCGACAGCCCCAAAAAATCACTGCTTTAGAGGAGATCTGCATGGAGGAATGGGCCAAAATACCAGCAACAGTGTGTGAAAATCTTGTGAAGACTTACAGAAAACGTTTGACCTCTGTTATTGCCAACAAAGGCTATATAACAAAGTATTGAGATGAACTTTTGTTATTGACCAAATACTTATTTTCCACCAGAATTTACCAATAAATTCATTTTTTTTTCTCATTTTGTCATAGTTGAAGTGTACCTATTGTACATCTCATCTTTTTAAGTGGGAGAACTTTCACAATTGGTGCCGGACTAAATATGTTTTTGCCCCACTTTAACGTTACACTTCCTAGATCGAATTGCTACAGTAGTTTTAGTGACATAATAAGTGGACAGGGAAAATGGTAATTTCAGAAATATAACTTTTGACTTAAAATATTAAAGCTTCTCAGAAGGGAAGAAGAAGAAGAATGTTTGCTATTTTCACTGGAAACACCTTTTAACGGGAATGTACAAATTAAAGTGAGTGTGAAGAGCAAAAATAAACAGAACATTTGGCCATATTGTGTCTGAAATGTCACTTACTCTATATTAATTCCTTGTTTGTAGAACTGTTTTAAAAGCAATATTGCACTTCAGGGTCACGGGGAACCTGGAGCCTATCCCGGGGAGCGTCGGACACAGGGCGGGGTACACCCTGGACATACGGTTAGGGTGCCAATCCTTAGCAGGGCACAATCACATACACACACCCATTCATACACTACAGACATGCCAATCAGCCTACAATGCATGTCTTTGGACTGGGGGGAGGAAACCGGAGTACCCAGAGGAAACCCCCGCAGCACGGGGAGGGCATCAACACACACAGGGCCCGGTGGGAATTGAACCCCCGACCCTGGAGGTGTGAGGCGAACGTGCTAACCACTAAGCCACCGTGCGCCCTACATGTATTAATATTAATATTAATTTTTGTATTACTGTGATACCATGTATCTAATGGTGGAGTAAGCTTTTTTTGTCATTTATTGTAATGTTAAATGTTTCTGTGATTTTAGTATTCATGCTTTTACTGACTGCCTCATCCCCCTATGTACTCACTGCTCTGTTTCCCTATCACCTCCTCTCTGCATGCTTTGTTTATTTTCATGGCACTTGTTATGTCCTGTCAGCACTTCATATGTCATGTGTGCAAGTCCAGGAGTTATTTCATCTCACTGTGTACTGTACATTGCACTGGATATGGTTGATATGACAAAATATATCTTTTTGATTTGACAAAATATCACCTCAGGCTCCTCCATGGAGGTTGGAGGTGTGATTTTAAAGAAAACACTAAAATACGGGAAAGTATTTTTGTTAATTTTTCAAATTATCCAATACAGCTTTTATTTAAATCACTGACTTTTAATTTAAATGTAGGATCATGTTATTACTGTTACTGTGCCGATATGTCTATACACCAAAAAGATACAGAAAGTGAAAGAGAGAGAGAGAGAGAGAGAGAGAGAGAGAGAGAGAGAGAGAGAGAGAGAGAGCACCGCATATTTAATTTTTTATTCTATTTAAATGTCAGAATGGTCACAAGGACAAAAGCTGTTACACTGCCAGTGTACTTTGCTTTGATCATTTAACAGACCTTTAAAAACTGGTTAATCCTTCGACACAACTTTCTCACACAAGCACATCTATACACACTGCCTGCAGGAGGAACCAGATACTCTTCTCTGAGAAAATACCCCCAAACAACTAAGGGCATTCTGTATTGTTCAGTCCCTTAGGACAGACCCTTAGACACACACACACACACACACACACACACACACACACACACACACACACACAGACACACAGATCTCTCCAGAGTGCTGTGAAAAGCAGGTGATTGTGCTGGTGAGAGAAGCTTTAAGGAGACACGGACTGTCTTCTGAGACAGATCAGACAGAATTACAACTGATTACCATGCAGTTTGAGAAGACATTTCCCACACACACAGAAAATCACTTCTCACGGAGCTTGAATCATCTATAGACAAATGGTGGACTTTGATGTGTGTGTGTGTGTGTGTGTGTGTGTGTGTGTGTGTGTGTGTGTGTGTGTGTGTGTGTGTGTATACGTGGGGCATATAAGAGAACTACAACTGAAAGAAGGGTGAAGACAGACAGGATGAGAATCAACACAAAGCAGTCACCTGTAACGCATTCACACTGACATAATAAATGCAGGAATAAAAGAGTGAATGATGTAATGTAGTGATTAATAAATAATGATCATTAAAATGAATGTCACATCCAAAAGTGTGTGTGTGTGTGTGTGTGTGTTTGTATGTTGCTCTAGTTTCTCCATTAATGGACAGCGATAATGTCAGACTAAAGTTCCCAGATTTCCCTGCTTTTGTGTGTGAGTGTGTGTGTGTGTGTGTGTGAGTGTGTGTGTGTGTGTGTGTGTGTGTGTGAAAGAGAGAGAGAGAGAGAGAGAGAGAGAGAGAGAGAGTCTATTTTGTGAGTTTGAGAGAGCAGTAACTTGATAATTAAGAGAACACGGATTACAACACAAAGGTGAGGCAATACGACTATGCAGAACTCTGCACACTTCTACCATGTCTCGTCTCTTCTCTCTCTCTCTCTCTCTCTCTTCCACACACTTCACACAATCCACTGCACTTAATATATATGCAGTGATGGGTCAGTGTCTGTGTCAAGGAAATATAC
>JAFFST010046219.1:8066-22325 GCA_022414735.1 Noturus placidus | reverse complement strand
AAAAAAAAAAATTTCCCCCCCCCCCCCCCCCCGATAAATTCAACTGTTGAGTTGGCAGTGTGTTTTGAATCTTTGTCTTGCTGCATGAAAACATTCCTCATGATTCATTTGAATTCATTGCTCTGTAAATTGGTGGACAAAAAGGTTTATGTAAACTTCTGAATTCATTCTGCTGCTATCATCACGAGTTACATCATAAATAAAGATTAGTGAGCCTCTTCCAGAAGCAGCTATGCAAACTCAAGTCATGACACTACCTTCACCATGTTTCACAGATGAACTTGTATATTTTGGATCATGAGCAGATCCTTTCTTTCTCCACACTTTGGCCTTTCCATCACTTTGGAAAAGGTTAATCTTGGTTCCAGAACTTTTGTGGCTAATCTCTGTATTTCTCGCAAATTCCAATCTAGCTTTCTGATTCTATTTCTCCCATAGACATCTCTCTAATCTTCATGTTGGTTTTTAACAAAAAAAAATTACCAAATACAGTGATCACAAGAGAAACTGAAGGCTCCAAGCAGGAGTTGATGTTCAGAGCTATTTATTGTTTAAACAATCACTCTAGCAGGACACCCCTGGGTAACAAGAAACACCTGTCAGATACATGTTCAAATATTTTTGCTCACCTACAAATTTGAAATTCTAAACTCTTTTCTCATATTAATTTTTTGATCTCAAACCCAAATGTCTTCAGGCTAAAGTAAAAATAATTTAATTGGCCTGGCTGTTCCAATAGTTTCAGAGGGGACTGTATTCACATATACATATCTGCTACCCTGACCAGGATAAAGTATAATCCCAATCCTCAATGATAGTTGGGCACATAAAAAAAAAAATATATATATATATATATATATATATATTTGGCCTGCACTTCCATAGCGCTTTTTTATCCTTAATTGTTCACACACACACACGCACACACACACACACACACACACACACACACACACACACACACACACACACACAGTGTTCTTTGGATTAAACATCTCACTGAACATAGCACTGACCATTATGGCCAAACTGTTAAATGTTTCATTTGACCCGAGAACTCTCCCCCAAAAACCAGGTGATCACCTGCAAACTTCAGTCTGACTTTTTTATGCAAGTCTTGGAGTATGGGCTTCTTTCTTCTGCAGCAGCCTTTCAGGTCATGGAGATGTAGTACTCTCTTAATGGTTGGTGTACATCTTTGCTACCTGGTGCCTCTAAGTGCTTCAGCAGTTCCTTTGTTGTAGTCTTGGAATTCAGTTAAACATCTCAGATGTTCATTCATCAGAGCTATTTTGTGCCACTTTCCAAAATGATGCAGAGTCCCAAGATTTTCTTACTACTTGCATAACATTATTTGTACAGATGTTCAAAGCACCTGCAGTTGTTTGGAAATTGCTCCTAAGGAGAAAGCAGGCAGGTGCTTGTGGAGGTGTAAGGTGTTAGCTTAGTTGCTTGGATTTCTCCATGGTATCAATGGCTAAAAGGCAGCATCTCTAAAGGTAGGCCCTTTTTACAGTGTCAGGTGCACTCACCATGAACTCTTAAAGTCATTACAAACATTTCTGACATTTTCCAGACTGGTCAGAGACAGTGTACTTATTGCAAATGTCTGACCCACTGGAATTCTTTTACAGTGAATTAAAGCTGAAATAAATGTGTGTCTAACTGTTTTAAAGTTACCTTTGGTCTGAACAAAGTAGATGCCCTAATATTCTTTCTAAAAGAAGTACATGATAATATAAAACATGGAATTGTGAAAAATGAGATTTAATATCTTTAGCCTAGGTGTATGTACACTTTTGACCTCAATTGTAACTCCCAGGTCCTTTTGTGTGCTGTAAGTATTTTATTCATTTTAACAGTTAATAAAGAATACATTTTGAAATAATGAACAATGAAACAAATCATTCTGTTCCAACTATTTGGGAGGAATTTATAAATTTAGCACAGACATAAGCACTACCAATGTTGAAATGGTTTCCAAGCATACATCTTTAAATGAAATGTTTCAATTCAATTAGGTGTTTGGTGTTTTTTTTTTTTTTTTTTTAAACTGGTACCGTAAGGATGTTTGTGTTTAATAAAGCATGTGTGCTAATAAAGTTTGTTTTCCAATCTTACCAGTCCCCACCACAGTGCATCAGCATAGGTATCAAAGTCCTGGGTAGGTGTTGGGGTGCTATCTTCATCATTGGGTATTGTCATCAAGACAACATCCTTCTCCACCAGGTAGACCAGGAAGGAGGACAGGATAAGAGACAGGAAGCCAATATACCATGCAGTGATCAGTTCCTGATACAAAGAGACACACATGTACAGCCAGTCAATAGTCTCCTGGTCCCTTTTTAAATTATTTTAAAAGTGGAAATATGTTTAAGCAATGCATACTGTATGTCATAATTTGCATTAACCTTGTAATTGTAATCTGTAACCTTAAATTGTAATTTGCACATTTACTAATTTTTTTACAATGAGCCTCAGCACATGCCACTGCCACATGAATAAAATGTCACAGTTGCAAAGGAAAGAGGATATCAGCATATTGTAGTTAAGTTGAAACTTCTATACAGCTGTGAGACATGATAACTGATATCCTAGGCCGAGTGAGCTAAACACCTACAGTAGAAATGTACTGAAATATTCACTGTAATATTTTTTTTTTTACAAGGTGTCTGTTCTAGACTTATAAGCTACTACCACACATGTCAAAACAGCAGGGAAACATACACCACCATTAGATAAATACACAAATGCACAAAGATAAATATGTCACAACTGTTGGCAGACAATAGCATTATTTTAGTGGGAGTGATTGGACAAACAAAGATTACTTATAACATGAATTATATGCTAGTGATACATGCTAGTGATAAACATTTCCATATAATGAATTCCAGAGGGATGTATTTATATACATGTACATTCCAGGCCTCACAGAGGGATAAACAATTGACTGTAACAATGGAAACAAGCGACTCTACAGTGCCGTTCTCTGAATTGACAATATAGAAGCTGTGTGTGTCTGGGTGGGTGTGTGCGTGTTGTACCTTGCTGTGAGCATATATTGCAGACCCCAGAAGTTTCCAGGTGCCACCTCGCCGGTCCATACGCAGCATCCGCAGGATCTGCAGAAAGCGTAGACTCCGAAGAGATGTAGCCAAAACATTTCCTTGGTTACCCAAAGCAACTACTGGCACAGACGCAATCAGCACAAAGATATCTGTGCAACACACAATGCCTTCTTCATCAATGAGAGGAAGTGCAAGTATTATATAGTACAAAAGTGAGTACACCCCTCACATTTTTGTAAATATTTGATGACATCTTTTCATGTGACAACATTGAAGAAATGACACTTTGTTACAATGCAAAGTAGTGAGTGTACAGTTTGTGTAACAGTGTAAATTTACTGTCCCCTCAAAATAACTCAACCCACAGCCATTAATGTCTAAATCGGTGGCAACAAAAGTGAGTACACCCCTAAGTGAAAATGTCCTAATTAGGGCCAAAGTGTCAATATTTTGTGTGGCCACCATTATTTTCCAGCACTGCCTTAACCCTCTTGGGCATGGAGTTCACCAGAGCTTCACAGGTTGCCACTGGAGTCCTCTTCCACTCCACCATGACGACATCACGGAGATGGTAGATGTTAGAGACCTTGTGCTCCTCCACCTGAATGAATGCCAAAATGTACTGTGACATACTGAAGCAGAGCATGATCAGTATGCAGTATTCCAGCATGATAATGACCGCTAACGACCACTGCCTGTCAGTGCTCAGACCAAACGCCGCACACTGCATCAAATTGGTCTGCATGGCTGTCGTCCCAAAAGGAAGCGTCTTCTAAAGATGATGCACAAGAAAGCCTGCAGACAGTTTTCTGAAGACAAGCAGACTAAGGACATGGATTACTGGAACCATGTCCTGTGGTCTGATGAGACCAAGATAACTTATTTTGTTCAGATGGTGTCAAGCGTGTGTGTCAGCAACCAGGTGAGGAGTACAAAGACAAGTGTGTCTTGCCTACAGTCAAGCATGGTGGTGAGAGTGTCACGGTCTGGGGCTGCAAGAGTGCTGCAGGCAATGGGGAGCTACAGTTCATTGAGGGAACCATGAATGCCAACATGTACTGGGGGCGGCTGTGGCTCAGTCGGTAGAGTGGGTTGTCCACTAATCGTAGGGTTGGCGGTTCAATTCCTTGGGCAAGACACTGAACCCTAAGTTGCCCCTGATGGCAAGTTAGCGCCTTGCATGGCAGCTCTGCTACCAATGGTGTGTGTGAGTGTATGGGTGAATGAGACACAGTGTCTTTAGATAAAAGCTCTATATAAGTGTGCCATTTACCATTTTACTGTGACATACTGAAGCAGAGCATGTTCAGTATGCAGTATTCCAGCATAATAACGACCCCAAACACACCTCCAAGACAACCACTGTCTTGCTAAAGAAGCTGAGGGTGAAGGTGATGGACTGGCCAAGCATGTCTCCAGACCTAAACCCTATTGAGCATCTGTGGGGCATCCTCAAACGGAAGGTGGTGGAGCACAAGGTCTCTAACATCCACCAGCTCCAGCTCATTTTCACTTAAGATTGTACTAATTTTTTTGCCAGCAGTTTAGACATTCATGGCTGTGTGTTTAGTTATTTTTAGGGGACAGCAAATTTACACTGTTACACAAGCTGTACACTCACTACTTTACATTGTAGAAAAGTGTTATTTCTTCAGTGTTGTCACATTAAAAGATATAATAAAATATTTACAAAAATGTGAGGGGTGTACTCACTTCTGTGAGATACTGTAAATGTTTTTGCATTAGGGGGTTGCATGACTAATTTTACTAGTCAAACATTAATTCAAAATAGTAGTGAACCAGTCATATTTTCTGGTGATCATGATTGGTTCTTTGATACAGGACATTTTTATGCAGTTTTATATGGGCAGTTTTAACATAAAAAACACATCAAACCCCATTTTAATTAACTGGCATACACAAGCTACAAGCGTCAATGTTTTAAATCATATTACACTATTTAAAGACATGCCAGTTCTTAAACCTCATGCATGTGGAGCACATGGCAGCTCATTTGAAATCACTGATTGCCAAACTGAGACTGCACATCATGGAAGCTAATAGCTCAATAACTGGCCTATGTTAGATGGAGGATGCTACAGTTGCAATCAAACTTATTCAACCATTGCAAATCAGGATTATTGTCAAAATTTACAAACTTTCAGCTGTTTGCAATGAACACATCAAACAAAAAAATTTAAATAGTTCAACACAAGAAATGTTTCAAAAATATTTAAAGACTACCAAAGTACAAAGCTGCTTTTTTGGACTTTTTTGGCCTTTTCACCACGACTAGTCAAAAATGACCTCACAGTAGTGACTAGTAAATGTATTAGTCTATGCAACTCCTATTATGTAATTTACTTCTTACTTCATATGTACAATGTTCATGTTGTAAAACAAAAATCAAAGAGCAAAAAGATGTTTTTTTTTTCCATGAACTGCTCAAAATCAGAAATAGATTTATTTATAAATCATTTTGCTACAGAATTACTGTAGACACAAGTGTAGTGTTACATAATGTGTGTGTCAGTGTGTGTCTGTGAAACTTGCCCAGTATACACAATGGTTTGCGAGCGAATTTGAGACGTCCTCTCCAACCCTTATATCTACAACGGCATCCTGCTGCCCAGATCCTCAGCACAAACTCACTCCCAAAAATAAAAATAGTGAATGTCTCCTACAGGGAGAGTGAGAGAGATGGGAGAGGTGAGATAGAGAGAAAACAGAAAATGTTTAATATAAGTGTAAATTTTTTCAGCATTTTTTTTACTCAGCATCCCACACACATAACACATAACTGGGTACTCGGTGTGCGTGTGTGTGCGTGTGTGTGGGTGTGTCATATGGAGTCACCTCCTGGACTAACCTTTTCTTTCCAGAGGTGAATTAGCAGTCAGTGTAACAATTTAAAATTTAGTTTGGTCAAATCTTCAACATCTAAACAGTGTTGACTAGAGTGTTATACAGAGTTATACAAGGTACTATACATACACACACACACATGCTTACATATATACAAGTTCACATGCACACACTTACCAGAACCACCAGCCAGTGACCTGAGTCATCCTCATACTCTTTAAATGTTGTTAGAATCGCCAAAATAAGACACGCCAGAACTATCAAAAACCTAGAAACAAGGAATAAAATGTACCATGGGTTAAGTGTTTATGTTTAAAAAATAATACAGCTTATATTACCATTTGGCAGACCAGAAATCATTCTATAGAATCATTGAATTTGGAAGAAGTTTGTTGGATTTAGCTGTTTTGAAATGCAAAAAAGTACAGCCTTCCCTTTGGGTACATTTATACTGTTTTAGCTCTTTTGTTAAAATGGGACTCCTTTTGGTTTCAGTAAAACCATAGAGTACTGGCTGTTTGTATTGGGAAACTGGCACATAAACAA
This sequence comes from Noturus placidus, assembly GCA_022414735.1. Taxonomy (NCBI): domain Eukaryota; kingdom Metazoa; phylum Chordata; class Actinopteri; order Siluriformes; family Ictaluridae; genus Noturus; species Noturus placidus. The sequence continues at coordinate 15,843 of JAFFST010046219.1, read as the reverse complement.
ATATGCATGATGTTATATGGGAAATATGAGGTCATTTAAATTCTTGTTGAGTAATTTAACTCAGACCAAAATAATTGTACCAGCTCTCACCTATTTGAGTGACTGTTATGCTCAAATGAAACAGTATCAGAACTTAAGAGATACTTATTCTCAAATAAGAATTTGATTAGAATTTGAAAGGATCTCTGAATAACGTTTAGCATCACACTTAAGTAACTATTATACTCAAGAGGGAATAATATTTACATGTTCGTCATTTTCCCCATGCACAGTCTGAGGAAATACATTAGGAACTGTTAAAAACCATCTCCTCTAGTTCTGGAGGGAAACCTTGGCAGTCCAGAATGTAAGGAAGTAGAATAGTAGGTTACATATGAACATGAGGTTCTATAAATAAGTGGAAACCACCTGTGTCTCTAGAGTTAATGAGAATGACCAAGCAAGGACAAGTGTGACAAAGCAGAGGCCTTTTATAAGCTTCACACATCATGTCATGGTCACAACATGATGACTACTATTAGTACTCAGAGAGAGCACATGGGAGACCTCCACTAGTTCCAGAATGAGACTGCTGTGGAGGTCCTAAACTTAGTTGAGAAATGACTGGGTTACTCATGTAACCCTGTTCCCTGAGAAGGGAATGAGACATTGCATTAGCTTCACACTGTGGGAAGTGCCCTCGTGTGTGACTAGTATCTGAACTCTGTGTAAAATCACACCTATTTATAGGCCTGCCATGCTCAGTTGATGTTGCATTTTGGCCAAAATGGCAGCCACATAGACCTTAATTGTAAAAGGAGCCAACCTTGCTGAGAAACATTCCTGTAAGAACCATGGGCTCTCAATGCACAGTTTACTGGGTCTCATTGACCTTCCTAGCATTAAACATGGTGTCTACAAGCTCAGTTGAGAGACTAGAATCTATGAGCTGGTGCCCCTCAGGGGCCAGACTCACAGTTTCAATGGTCCCAGCCGAGGGTGATAAATCAACCCTCTGCCGTGAGACAATAGATCCCTGTGAATGGAAATCTCCTAGGCATTGCTGTCCAGCAGAGAAATTATCTCCGAGAACCATATATGAGCTGGCCCATAAGACCAAACTGTAATACTGAATGAATGTGTGCAGTGTAGACCACTCTACCACAGCACACACATCCTGTAATGGTTCGCCTTAGATAAAGCCTTTGAGTAAGCTATCCCCTAATGGAATGAGCCCCTATGCCCAGAGGCATAGAGGACCATGCGCCTCATAAGCAATAAAGATTGCTTCCACTATTTAAATACAGATACGCTGCTTTGATGCAGCATCACCTCTACTGTCACTGCCAAGCAAACCAGCAACTGCTGACTTATGCCACTGGCCAGAGCGGTGGATGTAAGTACAAAGAGCCCTCACTGGACACAGTAGGTGCAATCTTCCTCATTTTGGTGTAAGGAACAGAGGAGGGGAGTAAGCCTGCAACACTATGGGCTGGGCAGCAGACATAGGCACTTAGGAATAATCTGACCTAGGATATAAGGAAGCCTTGGCTAATCCAGGGGCAAAGTCAAGACAGGAAGGGGCAACAGAGATGTCAGGGTCCCCAAAAAGAGCTGCATTTAGGATCAGAAGCTTCTCTGAAATTGAGTCTAAGGGCTCAAATGGGGCACCTGACATACCTTCCTAGACCACAGAGGGTCCCATGAAGGTATGTGTGGTCTGCAGATGGGCCTCAGCCGTCTGACACCACGCATACACCTGAGAGACCGGAATCAATGAGTTGGTGCCCCCAGGAGTCAGACCCACAGTTTCCATAGTTCTGGCCGAGAGTGATAAATCTACCCTCTGGCTTGTAACAATAGATCACTACGAACGGGAATCTTCCAGGGAGTGCCGTCCAGCAAAAATATTATCTCCGAGAACCAAATACGAACTGGCCAATACAGTGCTACTAGCAGCAGACAGCATGATCTTGATGAACTCTTGCTAGAGCCTGTTGGAGCACAGCAACTGGAGGAGAGGCGTACAGATGTGACCTTGGCCACATGTGTACTATGGCGTCCAGCCCTGACCTTTGTTTTTTTTTTTTTTGTCCACTTCTGCTTGGCCGAACCTCCACCATATGGACTCACCCACTTGTCGATGGAGCCTCCAATCCCTGGGCGTCAGTCCCTGCCTCAACAGCATGTTTTCCCCCTACATTCCGGTTGCCCAGAATGTACATAGCACTCACTGACAAAACTTCCCCTCCACAAGAGAAGAATTAGTTGAGCCTGCCTGAACAGGGGGCCTGAACATAATCCTCCCTGGTGGTTGATATACGAGACCACCACTGTATTGTCTAACACATGTTTACCTATCAACTGAGGAGAAGGAAATCAGTTCTAGGTGTACAGCGCACACTCATAGGCGATTTATATGCCACACTAGATGAGGGCCTCTCCAGAGACCATGAGGGAGGCATCTAACATTACCGTCTTGCAATAAGAGATGCCCCATTTTCTCAGAGCAAGTAGGCATCTCCGCATAACACTGATTACTCTCAGCAACTGCTGACTTATGCCACTGGCCGGAGCGGTGGATGTAAGTACAAAGAGCCCTCACTGGACACAGTAGGTGCAATCTTCCTCATTTTGGTGTAAGGAACAGAGGAGGGGAGTAAGCCTGCAACACTATGGGCTGGGCAGCAGACATAGGCACTTAGGAATAATCTGGCCTAGGATATAAGGAAGCCTTGGCTAATCCAGGGGCAAAGTCAAGACAGGAAAATGAACATTCTAAATGCAATGGGCCCAATGGTATGACGTTGACTGCTGCTGCCATAAGCCCCAACAGTCTCCATAGAGATTGGAGGGGATGCCTAGGCCTAATCTTATCTTGTTCAATATTGATAGGATTGCTCTATGCCTGGGCGGCTGTGGCTCAGGTGGTAGAGCAGGTTGTCCACTAATCATAGGGTTGGCAGTTTGACTTCAGGCCCACATGACGCCACATGCCGAAGTGTCCTTGGGCAAGACACTGAACCCCAAGTTGTTCCCGATGGCAAGTTAGGGCCTTGCATGGCAGCTCTGCAACCATTGGTGTGTGAGTGTGAATTGGTGAATGAGACACAGTGTACAGCGCTTTGGATAAAAACACTATATAAGTGCGCCATTTACTATTTACCATTTATGCGTGTTGGGGATAGACACACCTTCATTGTATTTGAATCCCATATAACCCCTAATCAAGTCACTATCAACTGGAGAAGCAACTTTCCTTGAGGTTCTGAGCCCCAAGCTCATCCCATGGGCGAGAACAAAATCTCAATGTTGAACTTCCTGGATTGTGCTAGAATTATCCAGTCATCCAGGTAGTTTAGCACACAGATGCCCTGGAGTCACAAAGCACTTTGTGATTGGTGCAAGGGTGTAAAGTTAGACCAAAAGGAAGAATATACACATTCACCAATATTCATAATTTACACAGTATTTCACAAAAGTGAGTACACCAATCAAATTTTTGTAAATATTTGATTATATCTTTTCATGTGACAACACTGAAGAAATGACACTTTGCTACAATGTAAAGTAGTGAGTTTACAGCTTGTGTAACAGTGTAAATTTCTGTCCCCTTAAAATAACTCAACACACTGCCATTAATGTCTAAACCACTGGCAACAAAAGTGAGTACACCCCTAAGTGAAAATGTCCAAATCGGGCCCAATTAGCCATTTTCCCTCCCCGGTGTCATGTGACTTGTTAGTTTTACAATATCTCAGGTGTGAATGGGGAGCTGCTGTGTTAAATTTGATGTCATCAGTCTCACACTCCCTCATTCTGGTCACTGGAAGTTCAACATGGCACCTCATGGCAAAGAGCTCTCTGAGGATCTGAAAAAAAGAATTGTTCCTCTACATAAAGATGGCCTAGGCTATAAGAAGATTGCCAAGACCCTGACACTGAGCTGCAACATTTTCTCTCTCTGTGATGAGTGACTGCATGTGTATACTTTGTTGTCAGAAATATTCTGATAGTATGCACTATCTGCATTTTGATTTGACTGACCAAAGTAACTATGTTAATAAGTTGTGTTGAATTCCTTTCTGAACTAGTGACAACTTAGGGGTCAAGTAGAGTTCAGAATTACAAAAGCCAGACTTAGCGCACACACAAATGGGTTTGTTTGTCTGATTTAAATTGTGGCCATTGGCTTTTATGACTCAAACAACATGCACAAACCTTTAACACCAAAGGTGCTGCAACACTTTGCAAACTTTTGACGCATAAAACAAATTAGCACACATTCACTCTAAGCAGAACATTTAGCTCAGAGGGAACGAGAGAGCACTGTCAGATAATCTGCTCTTAAGCACTTAAGGCACCATTAGATGTTATTAAGGAGGTGAAAGCTAAAAGCACCTGCATATGTTTCAGCTGATTTCCTGGAACTGCATCTTAAATTTGTATGATTATGTGTGCAGAAATGTTTAAATATCTGTTAGAATATACCTATATGCTAATGCATGCTAATGTACATTTTTATAGTCAAATGTGAATTAATCAATGTAGAATATACAGTGCTGTGAAAATGTATTTGCCCCATCTTGATGTCTTCTGATTTTGCACATATCTCATATTGAATAGTTTAAAAAAAATTAAACAAAATTTAAGATAAAACAAAGGCAATCTGAGTAAACACAAAATACAGTTTTTATATGATAGTTATTTATTGACGCAAAAAAGTTATACAATACCAACTGGGCCTGTGTGAAAATGTATTTGCCCCAGCAGTTACTAACTCCCAAAATCTATGAAACTGCATTCATAATGGGGTTCAGCTAGATTAGACACAGCCAGGCTTGATTATTGCAAACCCTGTTCAATCAAATAAACACTTAAATAGAACTTTTTCAATAGTATGAAGTTGGTTAAAAGGTTTTACCCTATAACACACTATGCTGAAATAGAAAGAAATTCCAGAAATGATGAGGAAGAAGGTGATTGAAATACATCAGTCTGAGAAGGGTTACAAAGCTATTTCAAACTCTCTGGAACACCAAAGGACCAAAGTGAGATCAATTATCTCCAAATGGAACAACTGGGCATAGTACTGAACCTTCCCGAAAGTGGTTGACCTCCCAAAATTCCTCCAAGAGCAAAGCAACTACTCATACACCAAGTCACAAAAGACCCAAGGACAACATCAAAGAACCTACAGGCTTCTCTTGCATCAATAAAGGTCATTCTTCATGACTCCAATATCAGAAAGACACTGGGCAGAAATGGCATCCATGGAAGAACTGTAAGCGGAAAACCACTTCTAACCTAGAAGAACATTAAGGCTCATCTATATTTTGCCAAAACACACCTAGAATGTTTTATGGACTGATGAGTTGAAAGCAGGACTGTTTGGAAGATAGAGATCCCATTACATCTGGCGTAAACCAAACACAGAATTCTGCAAATAGAAAATGATACCTACCGTCAAGCTTGGTGGTGGAAGTGTGATGGTGTAGGGTTGCTGTGCTGCTTCAAAGCCTGGGCAACTTGCAATAATTGGGAAACATGAATGTTGCACTCTACCAGAAAATCCAAAAGGAGAATGTCTGGTCTTTAGTCTGTAAGTTGAAACTCAAGTGCAACTACATTATGCAGCAACACAATGATCCAAAGCATAGGGGTAAATCATAGTCCTAGTAGTAAGTGGAAGACTAATCTCCAGTTATTAGAAGTGTGTAGTTGCAGTTATTGCTATCAATTTCACCAAAATACCCTAAAACGTGTCCTAAATTTATGATAACCCTAAAGATGCATTAACTTTTGTTTATACTGTAAGTAGAAGACAGAATATTTTTTGCTGAATCAAACACTTATTGGCAGATCAGCTTCCTTGAGTCTGTACAGTGTTGGAGAGACCAATGAAGCAGTTTTGCTTAGCTATTAATTTACCACAGATGCTGTCTAACTATGGCAGAATCTGAAAAGACTCCCTACTTGCTTTGACGTTTGAAATAATGCTGTAAAATAAGATACAATATGAATTATAAGATAGTATTCCTAAATTCTGATAACATTTCAATCTTTAATATTAATTAGAATATAAAAGATTTTATGAATTATAAATAAGAAGAAATGAACAGAAGCTCTTTTTTTAATAAAACCTCCATTTCTGCTGATTTAGAATGACATTTCACAATACACCATCTGTTGATTTATTTCTTCTATCACTTCTGCAATCGTTCACTTCTCTATCTGTGTGTGTGTGTGTGTGTGTGTGTGTGTGTGTGTGTGTGTGTGTGTGTGTTTGAAATATTTGGGAGTGCTGGATTTTCGAGCAAATCATTTTTGAGCTATAAAGCATAAATGAGTTTGGACAGAAATTGTATAAATCACATGAACACATGCATTGAAAATATTGAATTATTAGACATGTTTCAATTTTATCCCTACATCACCACACACACGCATGCATCTCTTTGTGTAAGTTGAATGATTTTGCTCTCTTTTAGCAGTAGATCTAATTTGGAACAGTTGCTCAGCAACAGACAACTCTTTACTGCACATCACTGTACTATCCAAAAAATCCAAAACAAAACACACACACTTGCTTTAGTAGCACACAGTGCACACTGCAGAGACACAAATTCATAAACATCTAAATTTCATGTGTCCTCATGACCGTGCATGTTTGTCAGAGGGCACTGGAGCAGCCCTCCTCCACTCCAAATGGGAATGTTACTGTGGCAACATGTCACATGACTTGGCTTCAGAAGCCTGAGTGAATGAGAGAGAGAGAGGGAGAGAGAGAGTGTGTGAGAGAGAGAGAGAGAGAGAGAGAGAGAGAGAGAGAGGTCAAAGTGTGAGGCTCTTAGAGTTTATCTGTTTTCTGGTGCATGTTCTGCTCATTCACAGTTCTTACCATAAAGTGTTGCTGAACATGCGCTTGCCATGTCAAACAAAGGTAGAAATATTCTTCTGAGAAATTCCTTTAGCTAATGCTGTGACTGTTAGGATTAATGTTGTCTCTGTATGTGTTGACATTAGACTAATAGAGTTTCTCTCACATTAACCTCCATCTATACAGGAACGTCACACTCAAGGTCAGTCAGCGGTGAGGAATCACCATGTGGATTGAGAAGCTGAGTAGTATCATTTTAAATGGAAAGCACAAATAAATTCCCAAAGGTCATTATATACTCTAATTGTATGCATGTGGTTACTTGGCATGTTTGCTCACAGGGTGTTTGTGATTAGCCCATACACAACAGTGAAATATCATGTGCTCATGTTTGCAGATTTGCATGGAAATTGTGTACACCATTCCTCCAATGACCCCTCACACCACAGGGTACAGAATATCCCACAACTCTCTTTTCATCACAATGTTCTCTTCCTTTCCCCCACACACTTCTCCTCCATTGTCACAACCTCACTTCCCTCTGATAGCCACCTCTCCTCACTGGACTTAAACACCACAGCAGACATGCTACAGTATGTTCCACTCTAACATCTTCTCTTGACAGCATCTTCCCTAGATGATGGTTCTCCAGACAGCCTCCTAACACTCAGCGATGAGTTCTGAGTACTTCAACCTCTTCCTTTCAAAGGCAGCCTCCCAAGAGTTAGTTAGCTTAATAAGGAGCACATTCTTGGTGCCACTGGACCACATTATTATATCAGGACAGAGCCTTGTGTTGGTGATCTCATTAGGGAACAGGAGCTTCCTGCCAAGATCGACTCTCATTCTCCAGTCCTGGTTAAAGGTAACCTTCCTTGATGGAACTCTTGGTGTGGCACTTGTGTTGCCCCCCCCCCC
>JAFFST010046218.1:114567-130388 GCA_022414735.1 Noturus placidus | reverse complement strand
CCATTTACAAATTGCATTTTGTGTTTACTTGTGTTGTCCTTGACTATTGTTTAAATTGGTTTGATGTTCCGAAACACTTAAGTGTGACAAACATGCAAAGGAACAGGAAATGAGGAAGGGGGCAAACACTTTTTCACACCACTGTACACAGACAGGTGATCAGCAAATGGGCATAAGACAGGCAAGGCAAAGTACATGACAAGAAACTAGAATACAGGATCAGAATACCGGAAATGAGAACACGGGACAAAGGGTTGGTAAGGTAATGAACACTTAATAATGTGCGTCTGACTAACGACTAACAAGGGGCTTAAATAATGAACATAATCATGGGTGTAACATAAAACAGCTGTGATTAATAAGGTCACGTGAGGGAGACATAGAATAATATAACAGGGGTGGAGACAGGACATAAACCATAACAGATACACGTGCAGCAAGTAAACAATGTCAATATCTGCATTTACATGAAACTACCATGTAAACAGCAATTTTTACTTACCTTAATATAATTAAGGTCATAATCTAATTAAGCAATAATCGAATTAAGTCAGGTGGAGTACTCCAGTTTTAGTCGCATTATGGACATGTATTACAGACATGTAAACACCTTAAGTTCTGTGAGAGTTTTCACCACATTTTGCGACAGAACACGATCACACACGGCAGTTCTCAACATTTACGGCAAACAACATAGTTCAGCCGCTATATAGCGGTAAGTACGTGGTTTGAGACGCAGCCCACGGCTTCAATGAGTTGTCTATTAGCATGTATACCATGACAAATAATTAAATGCACTTAAAGCGTTTGTAAAAAAAATTCATAAAAATACCCAAAACCGTATACGGTACCATAACAAAGACGAACTGTATGTTGATACGTGAAATTCTGGAGGGACATCGGACAGCGTGGCGCGGTGACGTAATGACATGGGCTGTTAATCTAATTATGTTCTAAAACATGTAAAACGGGTACATGACAGGAGTTTTCTAAAAGCGACTCTTGTAAACACCTTAATCACATTATTATCTTACTCAGAGTAAGGTCATTAATTAGATTACTGCTATCCATGTAAACATAGTCATTGTAACATGCAAACCCGGCAGTGTGACTTTGCTGTCCGGGCTTCAGAGTCCACTGTGTGCTCCCGCGCGTTGCACGAGGGGAAATCGTAACAGAGCCAAGTAAACAGACCAAATTACAAAATCTACTTTCCAATAGCATTGCAAGGCTGAAAAATAGGACATATTAGCTGTGTAAATGTGGTCTTAGAGAGAAATAAACATGTGCAGGTTTATTTTAGTAGAGCTAAAATTGATGTTGTAATATTACAACAGTGGGCCTCATTGTTAATAGTGTGAATTCAGATTGGGACACATTTTCAATTTCCAAATTGTCTAAGCTTTCTTGCCATTCACAAAAGAAAATATTCAACACATGATACGTTTCTGAAATCTGAAAGGTGCTGACTATCTAGATGTGAATGAAAAACTGTTTTTATCATATTATAAAAATTGACTGAAAGCCATTTTAATAGCATTTGGTAATGTAGGAAGCATGATTTTGTTTATTTATGCTTTTATAGTGCCTCTGGCTCTTTCTCATTTTGATGTATTGCAACATCACATCACATCCATCCATCCATCCTCAACTGCTTATCCGTAATCGGGTCGCAGGGGCAGCAGCTCCAGTAGGGGACCCTAACCTTCCCTTTCCCGAGCCACATTAACCAGCTCTGACTGGGGGATACCGAGGCATACCCAAGCCAGTGTGGAGATATAATCTCTCCACCTAGTCCTGGGTCTTCCCCGAGGTCTGCTCCCAGCTGCACGTGCCTGGAACACCTCCCTAGGGAGGTGCCCAAGGGGCATCCTTACCAGATGCCCAAACCACCTCAACTGGCTCCTTTCAATGCAAAGAAGCAGCGGCTCTACTCTGAGTTCCTCTCGGATAGCAGAGCTTCTCACCCTATCTCTAAGGGAGAAGCCAGCCACCCGCCTGAGAAAACCCATTTCAGCTACTTGTACCCGCGATCTAGTTCTTTCGGTAACTACCCAGCCTTCATGTTCATAGGTGAGGGTAGGAACGAAAATTGCCCGTGAGATCGAGAGCTTTGCCTTCCGGCTCAGCTCTCTTTTCCTCACAACGGTGCGGTAAAGCGATTGCAATATCGCTCCCACTGCTCCAATTCTCCGGCCAATCTCCCACTCCAATGTCCCCTCACTCGTGAACAAGACCCCGAGGTACTTGAACTCCTTCACTTGGGTTAAGTACTCATTCCCTACCCGGAGTAGGCACTCCATCCGTTTCCTGCTGAGAACCATGGCCTCAGATTTAGAAGTTCTCATCCTTATCCCAGCTGCTTCATACTCAGCTGTGAACCAATCCAGTGAGTGCTGAAGGTCATGGACTGATGATGCCATCAGGACAACATCATCTGCAAAAAGCAGCGATGAGATCAGGCCACCAAACCGCAACTCCTCTCCACCATGACTACGTCTTGATATCCTGTCTATGAATATCACAAACAAGATTGGTGACAAAGCGCAGCCCTGGTGGAGACCATCCCCACCTGGAATGAGTCCAAGTTTTTGCTGAGAATCCGGACACAGCTCTTGCTTTGGGAGTACAGCGAAGAAGGGAACCCCTCACCCCATACTTCCTCAGCATCCTCAACAGTCATATGCCTTCTCCAGATCCCCAAAACACATGTAGACTGGATGGGCATACTCCCAGGCCCCCTCCAAGATCCTTGCAAGAGTAAAGAGCTGGTCCGTTGTTCCACCACCAGGACAGAATCTGCATTGCTCCTCTTCAATTGGAGGTTTGACTGTTGGCTGAACCCTCTGTTCCAGCACCTTGGAGTAGACTTTACCAGGGAGGCTGTGAAGTGTGATACCCCTATAATTGGTACACACTCTCTGGTCCCCCTTTTTGAACAGGAGAACCACCACCCCAGTCTGCCACTCCTTTGGCACTGTCCACGTTTTCTACGCAATGTTAAAGAGGCGTGTCACCCAGATATCCCCTCCACACCAGAGCATTCAGCATTTCTTGATGGATCTCATCAATCCCTGGGGTTCTGCAATCTCATATAATTTATGAATTTGTATAGCGCTTTTTTACAATGGTACATTGTCTCAAAGCAGCTTTACAGAAATATCATTTTTACATTTACAAGCGACTTACTAATGAGATGACATTCACACACCAATGGGAGCAGAGCTGCCAGCTTGCCATTGGGGGCAACTTAGGGTTCAGTGTCTTGCCCAAGGACACTTCGGCATGTGGAGTCACCCGGGCCGGGATTCGAACCGCCAACCCCACGGTTAGTGGATTAGTGGACAACCCGCTCTACCGACTGAGCCACAGCCGCCCCAAATCTCATCAATCCCTAGTTGTTTCACTACCTTAGTGACCTCCACCAGGGAAACTAACAATGATCCCCCATCAGCCTCCACCTCTGCCTCTACCATAGAGGGCGTGTTAGTCGGATTCGGGAGTTCCTCAAAGTGTTCCTTACACCGTGCAATCACCTCCTCAGTTGAGGTCAACAGTGTCCCATCCTTACTGTACACAGCTTGGATGGTTCCCAGTTTCCCCTTCCTGACGTGGCAGATGGTTTTCCAGAAACACATTGGTACAGACTGAAAGTCCTTCTCCATGTCCTCTCCAAACCTCTCCCACACCTCCTGATTTTCCTCTTTCACGGCAGAGGCCACAGCCCTTCAGGCCTGTTGGTACCTTGCAACTGCCTCTGTAGTCCTCTGGGATAACACATCCCGGAAGGCCTCCTTCTTCAGTCGGACAGCTTCGCTGACTACATCCACAACGATGTTCTGACTACGTCCACCACGATGTTCGAGGGCTACTGCCCCTTGAGGCACCTAAGACCTTGAGACCACAGCTCTCTGCCACAGCTTCAGCAAGGGAGGCTTTGAACATTCCCCACTCAGGCTCAATGCCCCCAACCCCAAGATCTCATGGACAGGGGCCTCGTCCAAACATTCCCAGCATCCAAACATTTACCGCACTACCAGTTTGGGCTTTCCAGGTCTGTCCAAAGTCTTCCCCTACCTCACCAGATGGGGATCAGTTGACAGCTCTGCCCCTCTCTTCACCCGAGTGTCCAGAACATGCAGTCTTAGATCAGATGATACGAATACAAATTTGATCATCGACCTTCAGCCTAGGGTGCTCTGGTACCACGTACACTTATGAGCCTCCTTATGTTTGATCCTTATAGGTATTCATTATAGACAGTCCATGACTAGAAGTCCAACAACAAACACCCGTTCGGGTTTAGATCAGGGAGACCGTTCCTCCCAATCACGCCTCTCCAGGTATCTCCATCATTGCCCACATGTGCGTTGAAGTTACCCTGCAGAACTATGGAGTCCCGTACTGGTGCCCCATACAGGACTCCTTTCAGGGTCTCCAAGAAGGCCGAATACTCTGACCTGGTGTTTGATGCATATACACAGAAAACAGGCAGAGTCCCGTCCCCCCCCCACAACCCATAGGCATAAGAAGGCGACCCTCTCATCCACCAGGGTAAACTACAGCACAACGGCGCTCAACCAGGAACTTGTGAATATCCCGACACCCACCCGGTGCCTCACACCTCCAAAGTAGAATAGAGTCCATCCCCTATCCAGGAGTACAGGTCCAGAACCGAGACTGTGCGTAGAGGAAAGCCCCACCAGATCTAACTGGTAGCGCTCCACCTCCCGCACAAGTTCCAGTTCCTTCCCCCACAGAGAGGTGACGTTCCACGTCCCCAGAGCCAGCCTCTGCCACCCGAGTCTGGTCAGACCCCTGACCTTCACTGCCACCCGTGTAGCAGCGCACCCGACCCCTTTGGTTCACCCCACAAGTGGTGGCCCATAGGATGGAGACTGGGGTGCCACATTGCTTTTTCGGGCTTCGTTGCAAACCTAGCCACCAGGCGCTCACAGTCGGGCCCTCCTCTGGACCTGGCTTGAGATGGGGGCCCTGGGCTTCCTCCGGGAAGGGTAACTCCTCCTCTATTTGTTTTTTCCATAAGGTTTCTTGGAACCATGCATAGTCTGGCCCCTCCCCTGAGACCACTTTGCCTTGGAAGACCCTACCAGGTGCACAAGGCTCCAGACAACACAGCCCTCAGGTTCATAGGGACACACAAACCTCTCCACTATGATATGGTGACGGTTCCCAGAGAGGAAATGTGCAACATTACATTTAAGCATATTAAACTGTTGTTTTTTTTTTTTTGCTGACTCTCTACACACATATAAAACTAAATGAATTATTTAGATATCCTCAATTATTTGAAAAAGAAAAAAATCTAAAGCTGTTTAATTAATTAAGTATTCGCCCCTTACAGTTAATTGTCCTTTTTTCAGCAATTACAGAACATGATACTACCACAGGGGCGCATGGTGGCGTAGTGGTTAGCATGTTCCTCTCACAGGTCCGGGGTTCAGGTCCCACCGGGGCCATAAGTTTGCATGTTCTCCCCGTGTATCGGGGGTTTCCCCCGGGTACTCTGGTTTCCTCCCCCAGTCCAAAGACTTGCACGGTAGGCTGATTGGCGTGTAAAAATTGTCCGCAGTGTATGAATGGATGTGTGAGTGTGTATGTGATTGTGCCCTGCGATGGACTGGCACCCTGTCCAGGGTGTACCCCGCCTTGTGCCCAATGCTCCCCGGGATAGGCTCCAGGTTCCCTGTGACCCTGATAAAGGAGTTAGTGGTAGAGGATGGATGGATACTACCACAACTGTGCTTGAGTGTAGGAATGGGGTTACCTGTGTAACCAAACATTATATTTTGTCTTTAGAGCAAATAACTCAACTTTAGTCTAGTAAAATTTTTAATAAAATGCCCTTTCTCAGAAGTGGATTCCACTCTCTCACAAAAGCTGGAATGAAGAGCCAATGATGTTGTTGAGGGTTGGACAAGTTATCCTATTTCAGCCAGTGAGATCTGTAATTCCTTCAGTGTACCTGGATTCCTGGACACTTATCTGACAATTGCCCTTCTTTCCCAAGCACTCCGTCTTGGTTGTGTCAGGGTTATGGCATATTTTCCACTTTTTTTATAATGGATTTCACAGTGCACTGAGAAGGTTCAAAGCTTTGTCTACCTTTTTTATATATATAATTTTCATCTTAATAACTTGGTCTTCATGAAAACAGGACTGATCTGATATACCATTTTCACTGTGAGACCTACCAAATTCAGAGATATTTATTATGCAAACATACAACTCGACACAGGTGGATTTAAAATTAACACAGGAGTATCCTGTATAACATTTAATGTAAGCTCTTGAAAATGAAATGCTAGTCTTTATTTATACTGCTAAAAGAAAGTGTCTTTTCAGTTTTGTTGCTTGTGTCATTACTCTCTAAGGCATTTCTTTGTGATGTTTTGATTTGCTCCTCGTTAGAATTTGATTATTTTATTCTCAAGGTTAATGACTGAAACACCTAACCTTACTGTGAATTGTGCCATGGGTAATTCTGATAACCAGAGTGCCTTTCACCGATGGAAAATCATTAGGAATTCTAGAAGATACTTGCTGAATCTCCTTGTCCTCTACATAGAACAAATTATTTTTTCTCATGGACCAAAGTGTTTCAAATAGGATCTTAGCCACCAAAGAATCGGCTGATCTCTTGATAGTTGCTCTGACCCCATCACCAGGACCCTTCCCATGCCCTGCCTCCAGAACACTCTAGTTAACTACAGTGAAACCAATCTGAAATGGAAGTGTTGTCAAAAGGTAAAAGCTTTTCTTTCCTCAATATACTTCAATGCTGCTCTTTGAGACATTGGAGAACAGGTTTTAGCTCTGCCCAAATAGCATGCTTCATTGAGGGAGAGATGGAAGAGAATGATTCTGTACCCTTTGTAGTATATACAACACAATTGTTCAGTGTTTTTCTGTCTGTGGGATGCTCCACAGTGTATTTGATGCACCTCTGAAGCATACTTACAATGAGAGTTTTTAACATATTCAATGTGTAGAATGGCTTCATCGTCTCTCAGGGAATGTTTTAATGCTTGCAGGCTCGTATACTGATGTTGAATATTAAAGAGATGCAAACGTTTGATTTCATGGCTTTTCCACATATTTTCAAAAGCTCTTCAGCTGTGCCCTCAATTCTTTGCTTGATTGTTTTTGACACTGTGATCTTTTCATTCTATCCATCCTTCTCATTTTCATAGACTTCTTGTTTTGTGACCCATTTGTTCTACCAAGCAGTTTCTCCCAATGTGCTAGGCAAAAAAGGGAGGGGCTGTTTTTTTTACATGACACATACTCTTGGTACATGCAGGTTTTTCTGCTTTTATCACAACAGAAGGTTTCTGCCACATTCAACAAGTTATTAGTGCTGATGATGCCACGCTGCTTTAGTCTGTCTGCCTTAAATTGAGCGTTTTCGTGCACTTTGCATAAGCAGGTGTCCCTGTTGTTGATGTTTGGATACACAATACAGAATGGTCTCAAGATACATAAATAGGAGTATGAAATCTTAAATTTGGACATCTCCAAAATCAACTTGTGTTGGAGATTTTGCATAGTATCAGAGAGATATCTTTTCTGCTTTTTTTTTTCCATGAAACGCATGATAGTTTCTTTTTTCCCTGAAGACAGCCAGCTGTTGTCATCTCGACTCAGAAAGATCCCCACTGTGCTCATCATTTCTTTTGTACTGAGATTCAACCCTCTACTTGATATGAATGTAGGGTTTGTGGTTTTTTTGAGTTTCTCTTAGAGCGGTGATGTGAAATCCTTGTTCTCTGATAGCAGATATGTGCCTGTACTTCTTAAGCATCTAGTTGAGAAGACTCTACCATGCACAGGTTTGATTTTAAAGTGATCTGATTTCAAATGTTCAATAAGTGTATTGTGCAACAGGATAGACTTCCTCACATGAACTTTGATATTTTTCAGTGGTCATCATGTTTTTGTTTTTGGGAATTCACTATCTGACTGCTCTGGCTTTATTCTTTGTAATCTTTTCTTGTATCTGAAAACTCGTCTTTTCATGGACTCTAACTCCCTCTCTAACAGTTTAATTTTCATTGCATTCTGACTCCTTCTTCTGGCCCTTCTCTGTTCTGGTATGTTGTGGTCTGGTATATGCACACTCTCACTTGAAGTATCAGGTGGAATTGTTTCCAGACAGAATGTCTCTAGATCCTTCTGTACCTTCATATGTGACCTATCCGGTTTTTGACTTGCTCTCCATTTCCCTTTCAGCAAAGTCCTTTATGTACAGTGCATCCGGAAAGTATTCACAGCGCTTCACATTTCCCACATTTTGTTATGTTACAGCCTTATTCTAAAATGGATTAAATTCATTATTTTCCTCAAAATTCTACAAACAATACCCCATAATGACAACATGAAAGAAAGTTGTTTGAAATCTTTGCAAATTTATTAAAAATAAAAAACAAAAAAGCACATTTACATAAGTATTCACAGCCTTTGCCATGACACTCAAAATTGAGCTCAGGCGCATCCTGTTTCCACTGATCATCCTTTCTACAACTTGATTGGAGTCTACCTGTGGTAAATTCAGTTGATCAGGCATGATTTGGAAAGGCGCACACCTGTCTATATAAGGTTCCACAGTTAACAATGCATGTCAGAGCACAAACCAAGCCATGAAGTTCAAGGAATTGCCTGTAGACCTCCGAGACAGAATTGTATTGAGGCACAAATCTGGGGAAGGGTACAGAAACATTTCTGCAGCATTGAAGGTCCCAATGAGCACAGTGGCCTCCATCATCCTTAAATGGAAGAAGTTTGGAACCACCAGGACTCTTCCTAGAGCTGGCGGCCCAGCCAAACTGAGCGATTGCGGGAGAAGGCCCTTATTCAGGGAGGTGACCAACAACCTGATGGTCACACTGACAGAGCTCCAGCGTGTCTCTATGGAGAGAGGAGGACCTTCCAGAAGAACAACCATCTCTGCGGCACTCCACCAATCAGACTTGTACGGTAGAGTGCCCAGATGGAAGCCACTCCTCCTCATTAAAAGGCACATGGCAGCCCGCCTGGATTTAACTCTTTGGCCTGAATGGCAAGCGTCATGTCTGGAGGAAACCAGGCACCACTCATCACCTGGCCAAAACCATCCCTACAGTGAAGCATGATGGTGGCAGCATCATGCTGTAGGGATGTTTTTCAGTGGAAGGATCTGGGAGTCTAGTCAGGATCGAGGGAAAGATGAATGCAGCAATGTACAGAGACATCCTTGATGAAAACCTGCTCCTGAGCACTCTGGACTTCAGTCTGGGGCGGAGGTTCATCTTCCAACAGGACAACGAGCCTAAGCACACAGCCAAGATAACAAAGGAGTGGCTACAGGACAACTCTGTGAATGTCCTTGAGTGGCCCAGCCAGAGCCCAGACTTGAACCTGATTGAACATCTCTGGAGAGATCTGAAAATGTCTGTGCACCGACGCTTCTCATCCAACCTGATGGAACTTGAGAAGAATGCGAGAAACTGCCCAAAAATAGGTGTGCCAAGCTTGTAGCATCATACTCAAAAAGACTTGAGGCTGTAATTGGTGCCAAAGATGCTTCAACAAATTATTGAGCAAATGCTGTGAATACTTATGTAAATGTGCTTTTTTTTTGTTTTTAATTTTTTAAATAAATTTGCAAAGAGTTCTTTCATGTTGTCATTATGAGGTATTGTTTGTAGAATTTTTAGGAAAATAAATAATTTAATACATTTTGGAATAAGGCTGTATAGGGCTCACGGTGGCTTAGTGGTCCACCTCACACCTCCAGGGTCTGGGGTTCGAGTCCCACCGGGGCCATGTATGTGCGAAGTTTGCATGTTCTCCCTGTGCTGCAGGGGCTTCCTCCGGGTACTCCAGTTTCCTCCGGCAGTCCAAAGACATGCATGGTAGGCTGATTGGCGTGTCCAAAGTGTGAATGGGTGTGTGAATGTGAATGAGCCCTGCAATGGACTGACACCCTGTCCAGGGTGTACCCCGCCTTGTACCCGATGCCTCCTGGGATAGGCTTATGGTTCCCGGTGACCCTGAAAAGGAGTAAGCGGTAGAAGATGGATGGATGGATGGATGGATGCAATAAGGCTGTAACATAATAAAATGTGGGAAAAGTGAAGTGCTGTGAAAACTTTCTGGTTTACAAACACAGAGAGACTCTTACCGCCACTACCAAAACACTGAGCATTATTCCTGTGGAAACATTCTACGTTTTGAGGCCCAGTTTAGAAAATGCAATTAGGTATTGACCCAACTTTTTTTTCAATTCAAAGATAGGGAAAATGTTGAGAAAGATGAGGAAATTGATGAGGTGAGTGAAGGGCACAATAAACTCAAAAAAAAGATGAAGACTATCCTTGTAACAGGGAAGATGGCGGGAACAGCATTGGTGATAAATATGAAGATGATAATGCTAATAATGATGACGCATGTTCAGGGCACAAAAAGTAGAATGGTACAGAAGAAAGGAGGGACTATGATTATTCTTGTAACAGGGAAGATGAGGCTGGAGACAGGAACCCTGCAGATGAAAATGAGGATGAAGATGAAAGTTCAGGGCACAATAAGCAGAATGGTACAGAGGAAAGGAAGGACCAAGATTATTCTTGTGACAGGGAAGTTGAGGGCTCAAAATGTTGACTGGAAGTACTGCCTATGTAAATAATTTTGAATCTCTTTGGCTCCCATCCACCTTCTAAACATGTACATAAATAAATTAAAAGATAACAAATAAAAATGTTTGAAATATTAAGACATTCGTGTATCATCAGTTCTTTTAATTATTTCATTAATAGGACATCTGCTTATTCATTTTACTTTTAAAGAAAACTATTCAATCCATTACAGGTCATTTTGACCTCCTTTATGCTTTTGTGAAGGTATTTTTGGTTCATACATTGTAGGGTTAATTATCAAAAATCTAAAAGGTGTGTGTCATAGCTGAGATTTTACAGTTCGTTGTCTGACTGTAAGTCATTCCCTTCGAATGCCATTAAGCTTTAAATTATTATTATTTTGTGTATGGGCCCATTCTGTAATGAAATACATGGCAGTATTTATATATGATTTAATAGCTTATTTTAATAAAGATCTAAAATCTAAGAGGTGTGCATTATAGCTGACACTTAGATGAACTTTTTACAGATGGTTATATGACTCTAAGTCATTCACTTCAAATGCTATTGATGTTAGAAACGTGTTTAACAATGTCGTATGTAACATTAGAGACGGTCCCTTAATTTCCGTTTATCTGCGAATAACGAACCTCCAACGTTAAATCAACTTTATCCCAGTGTAAAGTGCCGGCTCTTGTTTTCCCAGTGTCAACTACCACCACAAGATGGCGCATCTCGCTCAGCTATGGACGTGTTCTGTAAAATAGGACTGACTATATAGGGAATGTGGCATCTAGGTATTTATATCTATGGTTTCATCGGCCACACACGAGCCTTGGGATGATCCAGTGAGGAGAGGAAATAGACCCGCCATTTTCCTGCGAGTCTCCAGTCCTTATAAAAGCCAACTAGGGGAGCCAGTCAGAGAGAGAGAGAGAGAGAGAGAGAGAGAGAGAAAGAGAAAAAGAGAAAGAAAGGGGGAAGTTATAAAGAGAGAGAGAGTGTGTGTGTGTGTGAGTGTGAGTGTGTGTGTACACACACACATGAGAGGACGGTTTTATAATAGAAGAGGAAACCTTTGGTATGTAGTTAATATTTCTCGCTCGTTTGACTTATGAAAGAACACACAGAGCGAACTACCATTTAAAACGGTTAAAGCTGTAAATAGCGACCAAAAAGCTTTAGCCAGTTAGCTAGCTGTAATTTTTCCTCAGCCGTCATTATTTTCTACTTCCCTCAGTGAGGCGGAGGAAGAGTGAACACGCCAAGGGACGAGAGCGTCGGCGTTGGATAAACAAAAAACTACAGTCTGTGTTTTTGGGTGGTTTTTTGATTGTTTTTGTACATAACTGCGAAAATGTCTGGCCAGAGTATAACGGACAGGATAACCGCAGCACAGCACAGTGTCACCGGCTCGGCAGTGTCCAAAACCGTGTGCAAAGCCACCACACATGAAGTCATGGGGCCGAAAAAGAAACATTTGGACTGTGAGTATTCATCTGAAACAGCTCTCAGAGTGACCTGTGTAGAGGAGAGAGTCAGTGAGAGTGTTCTTATAGTCGGGGTTTCTGCTCCGAGGCCTAATACTCATGTAGCTAACGTTACAGTACTGTCTAACTTGTCAGCGTTTCTGTCTGTCTAACTTTCCCATGCCTGTCTCCAAACTAATCCGTGTGTAATGTCGACTCTCTTTGCTCAGCGTTTACCATAAGAGATGACACGTGAACACCGTTAACTATCATGATTAACTCCCATTCATGTAAGGACTGTTCTCCTCTACAAATAATTAACCACACTCAAATGAAGAGATATACCTGCGCTCTTCTGAGACCATTCTTACACACTGCTCTCTTCTGAGACCATTCTTCACACACTGCTCCCTGAGACCTGCGTACGGTCTTCACGCACCGCTCCCTGAGACCTGCGTACGGTCTTCACGCACCGCTCCCTGAGACCTGCGTACGCACCGCTCCCTGAGACCTGCGTACGCACCGCTCCCTGAGACCTGCGTACGCACCGCTCCCTGAGACCTGCGTACGGTCTTCACGCACTGCTCCCTGAGAGGCCTCGAGAATTATAGTACAGATGAAGAGGAGTGAAAATGGTCTATATATCATCAGGGTACTGGCATGACTTGTGGCAGAAAGATTCTTGCTGCATATAGCTGAGAACAGAGAAGAAGGCGGCATGTAAACTTGCTTTATTAGGTTTCCCAGATGGCACGTCACCTTAAAGATTGCAATGATTAAATCCAAATGATATCAGTTCAGAACTTCTCTCGCTGTTGGTGATCTGAGCAAGGAATTAAACATGATTGTATGAAGCCTTGGGGAAAGTAATCAGTGGCAGGTTGGTGGTCGTTGATTAAGTTCGGGGCTCGGTGACCACTCTCAGAGCGCTCCTGCCATGACTGGTCATGTAGTGTGCATGTTTCAGTGACGAAATATTCATGGGTATTTTCATTGAGTGATGAATCGCATTATGTGAACCCCTCTATAACCCCTGAAGTACAGCGCTACATTTGTGTAGGAGTGTGAGAGAATCATGTAAGTGCAGTAATAATTGGTCTGTACAGGATTTCGCCAAGTTTTGAGTGATTGTTGCAGCCAGAAATGCTCAATTTTGCTTCAGCTTTTTTGTGGGTTTTTTTTTTTGCAGGAAACTTTGTGAAAATTTCACGTAATTGGTTTGGATGGGTTTTTTTTAGTGATGTTTGTTGGTAAATGCGTCCGTTTAGCTGTACTCATGTTCAAGGCACATGAATTGAAGGCTTTGGCTGAATGAGCGTAGTGATTACATCACGTGACACCTTGGCCCACATTTGCGGAAATTTAGTAGAACTGCAAGCTCCTCTGAATATTGTGGAGTTTGCTTGATTGTCCGTTCATTTCTGGGATCCTGGAGGGACTATCAAGTACAGCACTGGGGAAATTCATCTGCTGTCATGCGCAGCAGATCCCTGAATCCAGTTCTGACATGCATTTATTTGTGTAGGGGATGTGAGGACAATCTGTATCCGAAACCACGTACTTACTTACTATATAGTAGGAGAAACGCATGTATTTAGGTTACTATGTAGTAGGTAACTGAGGTTTCAGACGCAGCCCACAGCTTATCGTTTATTTGCGATAAGCAGTCGTTTATTTGCACACAGTATGACAAATAATTAACTGCACTTGAAGCTTTTGGAAAATAAAAAATAAACCCCCCAAAACTGTATATGGTACTATAACGAAGACCAACTGTACCTTGATGCGTGAAATTCTGGAGGGAATGTTGGCGTGGAGACGTAATGATGTGATGTTAATCGAAATATGTTTTATTACATTTAAAACCTGAACATGTAAGGAGTATTCTAAAAGCGACCTTAATCACAATATTGTCTTATTCAGAATAAAGTCAATAATTAGATTATTGCGGTCCATTTAAATGTAATCATTGTGTTTGCAATCCAATTATGTCTGCTATACAAGAACCTACTTAGAGATTATAACACATTAGAACAAGCACATTATTAAAACTGCAGCAAGCTTATGAAAAAATGCCATGTGCTGTGTAAATGAATAGGAAATAATTGAATACCTCGTGACTAATGAGACAGCGCGGGGATATAAATATTCTTTAATAACCTGTATGCCCACACTTTTTTGCTGCACAGTCCCTGAGCAACTTTTATCCTCCCAACATTCTTCTGACAGATGATGTATGAGTAATGATGCACGCGTATGTGTATTTATGAATATGTAGCGAAATACTCAATGATACACCTACACTCGCTGAGTGTTCTTAGTACTTTAGGCACATAAACAGAGCACTTTACATCTGTTATAGTTGTGTTTCAGCTGCCAGAAATATATGCCAGGGATGCTGTATTCAGTTTATGTTCTCTTTAATGCTTTGGCTTTAGCATATCCGCTGTGTCCTGTGGGTATTTCGTACATGCTGTCTTTAGAGAGGCTCCCACGCACTCTGGAGTTCTATGAACTACCACGGGAGAAAATGTAAGGGTCATGTTAAACACACATCGGTGTTTGGTTGCTCTTACTCCTGTGTGGTCAGCTGGGTGATTAATTACTGTTAATGATTGTTTCTTCCATCCAGTTTCAAATGTTGCAGGTGAGCCGCTGAGGGTATGTGGGTTACACTTTGCGTTTGTCGCTGCTGTAGCCTGTTTGCAAGTTTTTTTGTTTTTTTTTTTGCTTGTGAGGAGATTTTTTTTTTTATGTGCCTCGTTGGAATGGTTGGCTTACAAGAATTTTTTTGGGTTTAAAAAAAAAATTGTTAAATTATAATACCAGCATCAGTGCTTGTGGTTGGTAACTTGATTTCATATGTTGATGCACTTCCTTTTGAAGCGAAGTACAGGAGTTTGTGCTTCTGGTTTCCCAGTAGTACGACAAGCTGCATTTTTATTTGTTTATTTTTTTAGAGAGAGCTGGTTATACTGGAGAGGGAAAGACTGTTAATCACTGCTAAAACCTAAGTGATAACAGGATTGAATTTGTTGTGCGGATGTTCCACATTATTAAATTTAAGTGTGCAACATTCAAATGCACGATGTGACATTCATGAATAAGTTTTCCATTGTAATCATTGGCAAATCGCTGTATTATAAGCAGAATTATATTAGGTGTGGTTCCCTCGTGCCGTGCCACATCACAACACGTCGTGATATAACGGCATTTCGTATATCCACACGGTCTGTTGTGTGTTCTTTTGAACTGTGTAGGATTTCTCACTGACGGTGATTGGCCATTCTAACACCTGGATATGTTTATTTGTCAACCATCCCATTGTAGATTTTGCTTTATGTTTTGGATCATTGTCTTGTTGGAAGACAAATCTCCGTCCCAGTCTCAGGTCTTTTGCAGCCTCCATCAGGTTTTCTTCCAGAATGGTCCTGTATTTGGCTCCATCCAACTTCCCATCAAATTTAACCATCTTCCCTGTCCCTGCTGAAGAAAAGCAGGCCCAAACCATGATGCTGCCACCACCATTTTTGACAGTGGGATGGTGTGTTCAGGGTGATGAGCTGTGTTGCTTTTACCCCAAACATAACGTTTTGCATTGTTGCCAGAAAGTTCGATTTTGGTTTCATCTGTCCAGAGAACCTTCTTCCACATGTTTGGTGTGTCTCCCAGGTGGCCTGTGGCAAACTTTAAACGACACTTTTTATGGATATCTTTG